>CM037877.1:180244432-180326932 GCA_021292165.1 Shinisaurus crocodilurus | reverse complement strand
CTTCATTCAATGGGACTTATTTCCTAGTAAGTGTGTAGATAGGATCAGAATCCTATGGTGACATCAGGGCTCATGATGGGACATAGTTCATTTCAAGCATCTTGTCCAAACGCAGCAATTAATAAAAGATGTGCTCGCTGCTGCATTACTTTTGAGACAGAGGTTTTATTAGAAAATGGAAATAAGCATGTATAAATGAAGAACCACTGTTTTCTGCAACATCTTGTCTTATGCTGGCTCAGCTTGTCTGAGCGTGGAAAGCTAAGCAGGGTCAAGCCTGGTTATTACTTGGATGGGAGACCCCTCCTCTAGTTTCCTGCATTGAGCAGGGGGTTGGACTCGATAGCCTTGTAGGCTCCTTCCAACTCTATGATCTATGAAATCTATAATCTGTTTCTCTTGGTATTTTGCACTGAAGCTACTCAGTGGGGCATCTTAAGAATATAAGAGCCATGCTCAATCAGACCAAGAGTTTCTCTAGTCCAGCATACTGTTCACACAGTGGCCAACCAGTTGCCCATGGGAAGGCCACAAGTAAATGCAATGGCATTCCCGAGCAACTGGTATACAAGGTCATACTGCCTCTGATATTGGAACTAATATATAAATGCCATGACAGGTAGCCATTATCTTCCATGATTTTCTCCAATTCCCTTTTAAAGCCATCCAAGTTGGTGCCCATCACTACACCTTGTGGTAAAAAAAAAAAATCCATAGTTTAACTGTGTGCTGTGTGAAGAAGTACTTCCCTTTGACCCAGTTTGCTTGATCAAAACAAGCTGCCATGGCTTAAACAAGCCACCATGGCTTGTTGTGAGCTGCAGTGCATGCCGGCATCTGCCAGGCATGATTTGCATAATCACTGCCTGGCTGTAGCTTATTGCGTTGTCTGAACCTGAGTGGCATGGCTTGTTGGAGGGTTAAACAACCCTAAAAAACCCGTGGGTTCTTGTGGGTTATTTGAGGGTTGTTTAACCCTCCAGCAAGGCATACTGCTTGGATTTAGACAACACAATAAGCTACAGCTGGGCAGTGATTATGCTAATTGCACTTGGCATGTGCCATGGCCTGTTTTGATTGTGTGAACAGGCCTTTTGTCTGTCCCGAACCTCCCACTAACCAGCCTCCCCGGGTTCTAGTATTATGAGGGATGGAGAAAAATGTCTCCCTATCCACTTTCTCCATATCATGTATAATTTTGTACACCTTTATCATGTCTCCCTTACTAACTTGTTTTCTAAGTTAAACAGTCCCAGGTGCTGTAACCTTTCATAGATTTCATAGATCATAGAGTTGGAAGGAGCCTACAAGGCTATCGAGTCCAACCCGCTGCGCAATGCAGGAAACTAGAAGAGGGGTCTCCCATCCAAGTAATAACCAGGCCTGACCCTGCTTAGCTTTCCACGCTCAGACAAGCTGAGCCAGCGTAAGCCACAGGGGAGTTGCTCCAGCCCCTTGATCATTTTAGTTGCCCCTTTTCTGCACTTTTCCCAACTCTACAAAATCCTTTTTTAGGTGCAGTGGCCACAACTGTTCACAATATTCCAAGTGTGGTTGCATAATAGATATGTATGAAGGCAGTATGTCATTAGATTGCACAACTCCTAGATATAAAGAAATATGAAGCTGAATAATTCGGTTGTATCTAGACATGCACTTCTGTGAATGGAAGGACTCTTTCCATATGTGGAAGGTACTCAGATCCAGCTGAGGCTCCTGCTGGAGGAAGGTGTGAAGGAATTCTTGCTGATGCTCCCTTCCCCATGTGCCCCTCTTGTGCCCTCCCCAAATGCTCAGGAGGAGCAGTGTGGGAAGCGGTGCTGGGGGCTGCAGTGGGAGGGCAGAATCAACAAAAGTACCTCCCACCTTCCTCCAGCAAAGTGTCCCATTAGCGGAACTAGATAGATTGGCTGTATTTCATGATGGCAAAGATATTAATTACTGCAGAATCCTAGCTCATGACCTAGCTAGAAAACATGATTGTTTTTCAATATTACAGGCCTATGTGGTATAGGCACTGAATACCCTACAACATTTCACAGATGAAAATAGGGACACACATGTGAATTTGTAAGAGGTATGGTTAAGCAACATGAAGGTGTGATCAAGGGGGTGTTCCCAGGCAACATGAGGGCATGGCCAAGGGTATGGCCAGCCACCCCAGGATGCTTTAACTGTTTAAGGGCTCTGACCACTCTGAAGCCACTTTGATCTCCAGACGCATGATGATGATGATGATGATGATGATGATGATGATGATGATGATGGTGATTGCTGTTGTTGTCATTATGATTATTGTACCATCAATGTGCATGGTGCTTTACCGAGTATAAGAGAACAGTTCCCTGCTCCGAAGAGCTTACAATCTAAAATGTAATATAGAGGGAACAACAAATGGTAGGAAGGGGTAAACCGGGGAGGAATATGCAATTATTTCAGTCAAACATAACTTTCAGCCTACTTTCCCCACATTGTGCAGGAAACTCCTTCTTTTAAAGATCTCTCTCCCACTTAAAATATGTATTTATTTATTATATATATTCCCCTCCTTTTTTCCTGCAAGGAACCCAAGGCGGCTTACATAATCCTCCACCTCCTCCTCCTCCTCCTCCTCCTCCTCTCCATTTTATCCTCACAACAACCCTGTGAGGTAGGTTAGGCTGAGAGTCAGTGACTGGCCCAAAGTCACCCAGTGGGTTTCATGGCCAAGCAGGGACTAGAACCTGGATCTCCCAAGTTCCAATCCAACACTCTCACTACTACGCCACACTGGCTCTAAATGGATCCCTCCATGGTGGCTTTGTTCTCATTAGTAATTTCCCAAAGAAATAATATGTAACATTTAGATATCTCTGAGTGTGCAAAGTGGTTCACAGGCCCACCATGCAACCTCCTATTTACTCCACTCAGAAAAAAACATGTGGGCTCTATTGTACTTTATTAAGAAACAAGAACAACAACACTGTGATTGAACAATAATGCCAGAATTATTATTTGGTCTGAGGTAAAAGGTCATTAAGAGGCTTGTAGCACCAACAGTGTTCTTGTCTTGAGTCCTTAAGAATTGTCACTAAGCAGTCTTTTGAAAACTCCAAAGTAAATATTAGTATCCCCTTATGTGCAAAATATCCCTTTAATAAATTACTTGTTTAAGGCATGGCTAGCTGGGGAATGCTGGGAGTTGTACAGGGATGGGGACTCGGACTCGAGGACTCGACTCGTGAGTCGGACTGAGTCCCCCCTCTGACTTGACTCGGACTCGAGTCCCAATATTTTTAATGGGACTCGAGACTCGACTCGGGACTCGAGACCAAGGACTCATCAACATCCCTGGGTTGTGCCAGGAGTGGAGAGGAGCACGATCACCAGTGAAGAGTGCATGGAAGCGAGATGCGCCGCTGCTCGGCCACTATGGACAGCTACTAGGAGTACAGCCCCAATGATGTGTTGAGATTTATTTTGATTGATGTGTTGTTGTGGGGGCTTAGGGTTAAGGTCAGACATTTTGGGTTTGGCTGCCTCTGCCTGCCTGTTTGGGGTTCCCTGCCTCCTCTGCCTGCCTGGTCTCTTCTTGACCAGTTCAACAGTTGAATTGTCCAAGACAAACACCTCTGCCTGCCTGCTTTGGGGTTCCCTGCCTGCTCTGCCTGCCTGGTTATTTTGGGTTTGTCTGCCTGGTCTGTTCTTGCCAAAATCAGTTGCAGAGTTTTGAAATAAAAAGGCACACTTGTGCCTAGAATTTATTTAAGCCACACATCTGAAGTAGCCTTATTTTGTTGGGAGAAAACCCCACTGATTTTAATAGGGACTCGTGGAGTCAGCTTTGGGAGTGACTCGGGACTCGGGACTCGTGAGTCACCATTTTGGACCAAGGACTTGGACTCGGACTCGAGACTCAGGTCCAAAGACTCGTGACTCGACTCATGACTCGAGACCAAGGACTCTTCAACATCCCTGGAGTTGTAGGACTTTTTTTCTGTCTAAACATGCATAGGATTGTGCCTCTAGTGTTGGTTTCACGCCTAAGCCTCTTATACCAGGTGGTTTAAAAGTGTCCTAACAGAATTGGTTGCAGTGGAAAAGGGTCAGCACCATGGCTTATATCTGTAGGCATATACAAAGATGTCTCTTTAGCAGTTTGGAAACGATCTAGCTGCCTGATTGGACTAAATGTTCGTCCAATCACACATAGCAGAAGTATGCATGATTGGATTATTTACTTTAGCGTAAGTGCACACAGCCCCCATTTGGATTGGGACCAAGGTGCTCCAGGTGGGGGGTTTCAAGCTTTCCTGCTTCCATTTTTATCTCCAAATTCCACCCCCCATGGGGGGGATTAAAAAACAAAAAAAATCTCCACTGATTCCAATGAAGTAGTAGTAGTAGTAGTAGTAGTAGTAGTAGTAGTAGTTGTTGTTATTATTATTATTATTATCATTATTATCATCATCATCATCATCATCATTATTATTATTATTTTAAACCCATTGTGGGGTGGTAAAGGTGGAATTTTGTGATCGAAGAGGGAAAGCTTAAATCTGCCTCCCTCCCTCCATCACAACCCCATTGTGGGGTTACACAATCTTGCACTAAAATAAATGATCCAATCACTGGATATCTCTGCTATGTGTGATTGGATGAATGTTTTATTTGGCCCCCAGTCCTTCATATAATATAAGCAGGCTTTGCCTTTTAAACATCTTGAAGGGATAATTTTATTTGCAGGCTTTCCCCTCCATTCATCCCCATGAAATGCAAGCACCGTAATTACAGTAAAACTGCTACAACTTAGAAACCCAAAACAGATTTAGTATCTCCTGTATACTTGTTTTTCCCTGGCAGCAAACAAATATATGTTAATATTTACACACCCTTCCTCATGGCCTGCATGCTCACATCACATCATAGTTGTAGGCAACTATGGCTTATTTGCATACTCACATCACCTGCCACCCCTGGAAATTCCTTCTTCATTGAAGAAGGAACTTCTAATCCAATTCTGAGTTCTGGGGAAATGCTGGCACAATATGGAGAAAAAAATGCCTGTATCCCTGGTAACCAAAGAATTATGCATGTTGTGGGGAGGTCTTCATCTCTCATGAAACTAATAATTGGTATACAGCTGAAATCAACTTTTTGTGTGCATCATTTAGTGCACAATCCTATGCATGTTTAGACAGAAAAGGTCCTACAGTTGACTTTTCTCTCTCTAAACATGCATAGGATTGCACCCTTAAAGTCCAACGTCTCAGGAGACAATTAAAATATCTCTCTCTCTCCACCTCACTGTGAGTATTTAACTTTAATTATGGCTTAGCCCTCTACATCTCTGGGCAATCCAAATAGCACTGGCTGTAAGATTTATATTGTTACAGAATTCTGCAATAAGCTGATAGAGACCACCAGGTATAGGGATTTAAAGCATACTTCCAACTTTCCCTCCTGGAGTTGGAAGAAAAATATTTAAGATACTGGAAGAAAAATATGAATGATCATTAAAATTTGTGGAGTATGTATTTATTCCCCATAAACGAAAAAGTATGCATTGCTATTGGACACTGCAAGGCGGTTCCATAAAGAAATGGCTTTTTCTCTGGATATTTGGCATTTTTCTTGTGGAACTTTGCCACCAAACCTGGAACGGCAATGATTTTATTCTTCCATGCATCATAGGCAGTTGAATATAAGCAGGAATTAAGAAGGTAAGTGGCATTATTGCTTGCTGCAGCCTTTTACAGCAAGTGTTTCAAATGACATCTGGAGTTACTATATAAGGATCAAAGGCAGAACATTCATGTATGAGTTTTTGATTGTGTGTGTGTGTGTGTGTGTGTGTGTGTTGGCTGTCCTGAGAGATACTTAAAAAGATCACAGTACATCCAGGAAATGATAGTTATGATAGGGCAGGGGTGGGCACAAGGTAGATCTCCAGATGTTTTGGACTCAGATGGTCCAGAAATAAATACATACTCCACTTCTGCAATTCTCTGAATTTTTTGATGAAGCTCAAAAATCTCATATATGATTGTGTATATTAGGGAAGGTTTGTACAAAAAAAAATGCATCTATTTTTTTTTTTACTAGTTTTTAATTATTTTATCAACAAACAATACAACATGAAAACATAACTGACACCAAGCATGAAATAACCTATCAGCAATAGTAGTAGGCGATCACTCGTGACCGAGTAAGATTGTCTTCCAGGATAAAATTACAAAAAGAAAATTTTAAAAGGAGGAAATTCTAAAAAATTGTGTAGACTCTAGCGATGGGTCCATAAGTGACTGTGGAGGCCAATTCTAGATCCACCCAGCTTCCCACAGTGAGGACACAGGTTACCAGATGGAAGATGGTCCTGTAAAGGATTCGTTTGACGTGCTTTTCACTTAGCACGTTTCTCCCTTTCACCTTGCACTCGGGCTTCTTCAAAGTCCATGGAACCTTTGTGAAAGGCCAACCTCCATTTAGATTGTTCATGGGCCAGAGCTTCCCAGTTTTCGATGTTTATATTGCATTTTTTTAGATGGGTCTTAAGAACATCTTTAAACCTTTTATACTGACCACCGATATTCCGCTTTCCATCCTTGAGTTGGGAATAAAGTAACTGCTTTGGGAGATGGCAGTCAGACATTCAAACAACATGACCGGTCCATTGAAGTTGGCGTTGAAGGATCAGTTTTTCAACGCTAGTAGTCTTTGCTTCTTCCAGTACACTGACATTTGTTCGCCTATCTTCCCAAGTAATTCGCAGGATTTTCCGGAGGCAACGTTGATGAAATCTTTCAAGGAGGTGGAAATGACGTTTATAGATAGTCCATGTTTCACAGGCATACACTAAAGTTGGTAATACAATGGCGTCATAAACCAGCGTTTTGGTCTTCTTACAGATATCCCGATCCTCGAACACTCTATGTTTCATTTGAGAAAATGTGGCACTTGCGGAGCTCAGACGATGCTGGATTTCACTGTCAATGTTAGCTGTAGCAGAAAGATAGCTGCCAAGATAGAGAAAATGATCAATATTTTCCAGTGTTGCCCCACCAAGCTGGATAGATGGCATCACCAAAGGGTTAACTTGCACTTGCTGATGAAGCACTTTGGGTTTTTTGATGTTAAGTGAGAGACCAAGTTTTTCATATGCTTCTGCAAAAGCATTTAGGATAGTTTGGAGATCATCCCCTGAATGTGCGGAGACCACATTATCATCAGCATACTGAAGTTCCACAATGGAGGTTGTAATTACCTTACTTTTTGCTTTCAGCCTACTGAGATTAAAAAGCTTTCCATCTGTTTGATATATAATTCCCACACCAGTGGGAAGTTTCCCCTCGACAAGATGTAAAATCATGGCGATGAAAATAGCAAAGAATGTTGGGGCAATAACACATAGAATCATAGAATCATAGAATCATAGAAAAGTAGAGTTGGAAGGGGCCTACAAGGCTATCGAGTCCAACCCCCTGCTCAATGCAGGAATCTAGGTCAAAGCATCTCTGACAGATGTCTGTCCAGCTGCACCTTGAATGCCTCCAGAGTGGGAGAGCCCACGACCTCCCTAGGTAGTTGATTCCATTGTCTTATTGCTCTGACAGTCAGGAAATTTTTCCTGATGTTTAGGTGGAATCTAGGTTCCTGTAACTTGAGCCCATTATTCCGTGTCCTGCAAACTGGGATGAACGAGAAGAGATCTTTGCCCTCCTCTGTGTGACATCCCTTCAAATACTGGAAGAGTGCGATCATATCTCCCCTCAGTCTCCTCTTCTGAAGGCTAAACATGCCCAGTTCTTTCAGTCTCTCCTCATAGGGCCTTGTTTCCAGTCCCTTTATCATCCTTGTTGCCCTCCTCTGAACCCTCTCCAGTTTGTCTATGTCCTTCTTAAAGTGAGGTGCCCAGAACTGGACGCAGTACTCAAGATGAGGCCTAACCAGTGCCGAGTAAAGGGGAATTATCACTTCCCGCAATTTGGAAGCTATACTTCTATTAATACAGCCCAAAATTGCATTTGCCTTCTTTGCAGCCACGTCGCATTGCTGGCTCATATTCAGTTTGTGATCTACCACAATTCCAAGATCCTTCTCACTTGTAGTATTGTTGAGCCAAGTGTCCCCCATTCTGTAACTCTGCATTTGGTTTCCTCTCCCTAGGTGCAGCACTTGGCATTTATCCCTATTAAATATCATTCTGTTGTTTTCGGCCCAGCGCTCCAGCCTATCGAGGTCACTTTGAATTTTGTTTCTGTCTTCCGGAGTATTAGCTGTTCCACCCAACTTTGTGTCATCTGCAAATTTGATAAGCATTCCCTGTACCTCCTGATCCAAGTCATTAATAAAAATGTTGAAGAGCACCGGGCCCAGGACCGAGCCCTGTGGTACCCCGCTCGTTACCTCTCCCCAGTTTGAGAAGGAACCATTGATAAGCACTCTTTGAGTCCGATTCTGTAGCCAATTGTGGATCCACCTGATAGTTGTTCCATCTAGCCCACTCTTAGCTAGCTTACTAATCAGGATATCATGAGGCACTTTGTCGAAAGCTTTGCTGAAGTCCAGATATATAATGTCCACAGCATTCCCACAGTCCACAAGGGAGGTTACCCGATCAAAAAATGAGATCAGATTAGTCTGACAGGATTTGTTCTTGACAAATCCATGCTGGCTTCTAGTAATCACTGCATTGTTTTCAAGGTGCTTGCAGACTGACTTCTTTATAATCTGCTCAAAAATCTTCCCGGGGATTGATGTCAGACTGACTGGCCTATAGTTCCCAGGTTCCTCCTTCTTGCCCTTTTTGAAGATGGGAACAACATTTGCCCTCCTCCAGTCGTCTGGCACTTCACCTGTCCTCCATGATTTCTCAAAGATAATAGACAGTGGTTCTGAGAGTTCTTCTGCCAGTTCCTTTATTACTCTAGGATGCAGTTCATCAGGCCCTGGAGATTTAAACTCGTTCAGAGTAATCAGGTGCTCCTTGACCATTTGCCTATCAATCTCAAGCTGCAATCCTGCCCCTTCAGTCTGCACTTCAGGTTTGCCAGGGGGGTCATAGACCCTTTTTTGGGAGAAGACCGAGCTGAAGTAGGAATTGAACACTTCTGCCTTTCTTTGTCTTCTGTTATCAATTTGCCATCCTCATTGCGTAGTTGAACCACCAGTTCTTTCTTCTGTCTTTTACTGTGCATGTATCTGAAGAAAGCTTTTTTGTTGCTTTTAGCATTCCTCGCTAACCTTAGCTCATTCTCAGCTTTAGCCTTCCTGACACTATTCCTGCAGTTCTGTGCTACCTGCCTGTACTCTTCCCCTGTAGCCTGTCCTTCCTTCCACTTCCTATACGTGTCCTTTTTTGTTTTCAGGTCATCTTTGAGTTTATTGTGAAGCCACATTGGCTTCTTCTGTTGCCCTCTGCCTTTTTTCCTTGTGGGAATTGTTTGCAATTGTGCCTTTAAAATTTCCTTTTTTAAAAACTTCCACCCCTCCTGGGCTCCCTTTCTCGTGAGAGTCACTTGCCATGGGATCTTACTAATCATTGTTCTGAGTTTGTTAAAATTGGCTTTCCTAAAATCCAAGGTACGTGTTTGGCTACACTCAGCTTTTGCTTCCGTTAGAATCAAGAACTCAAGTATAACATGGTCACTTTCCCCCAGAGTTCCCGAAACTGCCACTTTATCCACTAACTCGTCTCTGTTGGTTAGAATCAGGTCAAGGATAGCCGATCCTCTATTCCTTCCTCCACTTTCTGTAGGAGGAAGTTATCAGCAGCACAGCTCAGGAATTTCTTGGAGGGGCCATGTTTGGCTGAATAAGTCTCCCAACAGATATCAGGGAAATTGAAGTCTCCCATTACTACCACATCGTGCCTCCTTGAAACAATGGCAATTTGTTTTTCAAAAGTTCCATCCTCGTCTTCTCCTTGATTGGGTGGTCGGTAGTAGACTCCAACCGCCATGTTCGTTTTATTCTTTGCCCCCTTTATTTTAACCCAGATGCTCTCAATGGGGCTGCCAAGCTCCTCTTCCTGTATCTCTGTGCAGAGATACGTATTTTTAACATACAGTGCAACTCCACCTCCCTTTCTGTTGCTTCTGTTCCTTTTGAACAAGTTATACCCTTCAATTGCTGTATTCCAGTCATGGGAGTCATCCCACCAGGTTTCAGTTATCCCTATCAAGTCGTACTTGCCCTCATGTATCAAAAATTCAAGTTCATCTTGTTTGTTGCCCATACTCTGGGCATTAGTATAGAGACATCGAAGACTATGTGCTTTATAGTCCGACTTTTTCCCTACATTTTGTGGTAGACTATCAATGGGCACCGCTGGAGCTGTTCTCTCCATTGTGGCATAGAGGCCTTCTTCCATTGGTACCCCCGAGTTTATGTCTCCCTCCCTGTTGGATTCAGTTTAAAGCCCTCCTGATTAAGTTCCTCATGCTGTGGCCAAACACATTCTTCCCAGTCCTTGTGAGGTGCAACCCATCCTTTGCCAGCAGTCCATCTTCCAGGAAGTGTAGCCCGTGGTCCCAGAATCCAAATCCCTCACGTCGGCTCCACCTTCGTAGCCAGTCATTCACTCGGAGTATTTTTCTTTCCCTTTCTATGCCTCTTCCAAGTACTGGAAGGATGGATGAGAAAACTATCTGGGCCCCGAAGTTCTTGAGTTCCATTCCCAGCTCTTCAAAGTCTGCTGTGATTTCTTTGTAACTCCGCTTGGCAGTATCATTTGTACCCACGTGGAAGAGAAGAAAGGGGTATGTGTCTGTTTAACACCTGATCCCACTTTAAATGGAGCACCATGAGAGCCGTTGTTGTCCAAAACCATTGCTGTCATGTTGTCATGGAGAAGTCTCAAGATATTCACAAATTTATTGGGGCATCCAATTTTCATAAGGATAGTCCAGAGAGCCGTTCAGTCTACAGTATCAAAGGCCTTAGCCAAATCAATAAATGACATATAAATGGGTTGATTTTGCTCCCGGCATTTTTCTTGGAGCTGACGTGCAGTAAAAATCATGTCTACTGTCCCTCTAGAGGGGCGGAAACCATATTGAGATTCAGGGAGGATCTCTTCTGAAATAGATAGAAGACGGTTTGCGAGAATCTTAGCAAATATTTTACCTGCGGTAGCTAAGAGAGAAATGCCCCAATAGTTTCCACAGTCTGTTCTATCACTCTTCTTAAAGAGGGTGATAATTATGGCATCCCTGGTC
This sequence comes from Shinisaurus crocodilurus, assembly GCA_021292165.1. NCBI lineage: Eukaryota > Metazoa > Chordata > Lepidosauria > Squamata > Shinisauridae > Shinisaurus > Shinisaurus crocodilurus. Next base: position 180,315,734 of record CM037877.1, on the reverse strand, counting down.
ATCTGGGATCTCTTCTCTTATCCAGATTTTTTCGATGAGTTTATGAAGATGTTGTACAAGTTCGAGGGGCCCTTCTTTAAAGATTTCAGCAGGAATCCCATCTGGTCCACTAGCTTTGTTATTCTTCATTTGATTAATGGCTTTTATAACTTCATCCAAAGTGGGGAGTATTGCAAGTTCCTCTCTAATTTGTTTTTGCGGGTTCTAGTCCCCGCTCAGCCATGAAACTCACTGGGTGACTTTGGGCCAGTCACTGACTCTCAGCCTAATCTACCTCACAGGGTTGTTGTGAGGATAAGATGGCGAGGAGGAGGAGGATTATGTAAACTGCCTTGGGTTCCTTGCAGGAAAAAAGGCGGGGTATAAATATAATAAATAAATAAATAGCACAAAATAATTCTGGTGAATTTAGGAAACAACATTTATTGAACAGAGTTCACTTAATGATTTATAAACACAACATGCTGCAGGATATGGATGTCTTTCAACTCCTTGGAGATGGAATAAAGGTATATTTGAAAACATGTCCCATGACAAAGAGCTGACAGTTCTAAACACTCTGGGACTCACTGGTTATCTTTCAGTAATGGAATTATTTTGGGCTGAGCCAACATTTAGATATAAACAAATGAAGTCTTTAGAGCTCTCCCCAAGTAAAACATAAGTTAAAATTTCCCCCTCCATTAACCCCAGCAAATGGGCCTGTTTACACAGTCATGGATAGTGGCTTATATATATGGCTGATTTCCCCTGCCACACGTGTCTGGATATTTGCATAATTACCCTCACCAGCACAGCTTGCTGTGTCATATGGTGTAGTGGTGAGAGTGTTGGACTGGGAGTCAGGAGATCCGGGTTCTAGTCCCCGCTCGGCCATGAAACTCACTGGGTGACTTTGGGCCAGTCACTGACTCTCAGCCTAACCTACCTCACAGGGTTGTTGTGAGAATAAAGTGGGGAGGAGAAGGAGGAGGAGGAGGATTATGTAAGCCGCCTTGGGTTCCTTGAAGGAAAAAAGGCAGGGTGTAAATATAATAAATAAATAAATAAAATAAATATGAACCTGGTGAGATAGTTTGTTGCCTTGGTTAACAACCCACCCCAGAACCCTACAACACAACAGTCCATGGGTTCTGGGTGGCTTGCGGTTAACAAGCCACCCCTGCCAACTTTGCACAATACAGCAAGCTGCACTGACCGGCATGTGACTGGCATACGTGGTGGGAGAAGTAGGCAACTATGGCTTATTTGCTGCAGTCGTGCAAGGAAAGAGTGCCAGCCCAAATGGAAGGCTCTTTAAGCCAGTTTGGAAAGAGTGTCAAACTATAGTAAAGCTTCAGCTGGAGGGAATTACATATTTAGGGATAGCCTCCAGGACACTTTCATAGATTCATAGATCATAGAGTTGGAAAGAGCCTACAAGGCTATTGAGTCCAACCCCCTGCTCAATGCAGGAAACTAGAGGAGGGGTCTCCCATCCAAGTAATAACCAGGCCTGACCCTGCTTAGCTTTCCACGACTCCTTCACACACTTGTAGATTGTAAACTTGGTACTAATGATGCCACCCATCCATATTTTTAAAGGACTGCTCACATTTTGCTAGGTTTGGACATAATTAAGAACATTTATTTCATATGGACTTGGTCTATATTTTGAAAGCAGAGCTGTATGTGTAAACAGTGAATCAGATTTGATTCGAAAATGTGTACTTAGAAAAGGGCTTCTTCGGGCAGCAGTGCACTTTCTTCTATAATAATTTGATGTCATCCAAGACAAACTGCAGTTTGCAATCCTGGTTTGTAAGGAGCACTCAATCCACAGTTTCCTGGATTGGATGTCACAGCAAATTGTGGTTTACCAAACCAGGGAGTCTTCTCTGAAGCTGTGCGTGTGAGGAGAGAGGAGACAAAGGAAGGGGGGGGGCACTCAAGTTCCAGACTGGACTAGGAATGTGATGTTTGAACTGGGCCTAAGTGTGGTAGAAGTGGTTTGAAGAATAATCTTTAGCTGTATTTGGGCATTCAGAACCGGAATAGGGCAAATGCGTGAATAGAAGGAGGGCTCCAGCCCCATCCCTCTCCTTAGTAGTATTTGTCACCCACAACTCATGGAGAGTGACAGTCTGAAGAGGGGGGCCTCTTGAATTCATGGAGGCTCTCTGTGCAAGCACCAAGTCCATGTTATGGTTCGCATGGAGATCCTCCATGAATACAAGAGGCTTTTATCTTCAGACTGTCACTCTCCATGAGTTGAGGTCAACAAACACAATAATGGAGCGGGACAGGGCTAGAGCCTTCCCACTCATCATGCATTTTCTCTATTCATGTTCAGAACACCTGAAATAGAGCTTTTGTCTACTCTGAAAACAAGTGCCTTGGAATGCAGTGAATGTGTGTTCAAAACTAGTCTCACTACACTTTAGAGCTCTGTTCAATCATTTGCCAGCATGCCAACTCAGAACACCTGGAGGGAGGAGTGGGGTCACACACACTAGCCCGCAGTGTCCCTCTCCCCACTGGCTGAAGCCAAAGACCTTCACTCATTCGACAGAAGGTCTGAAGGGTGTGTGTCTTTGTGCATGTAGCTGAATGCACTTAGGGCCAAACGAAACATTCTCCTAATCACGCATAGTGTAGCCATGCATGATAGTTTTTCTCAGTGCTTTTTTTCTGGAGAAAAGGGTACCGGAACTCTTGGATTACATTTCCTCGGGAGTAGATGGCGATTAAATTGTAATGCAATTAATAGAAGAAAAGGTGCTGGAACTCAGTTCCGGTGAGTTCCACCAGAAAAAAAGCCCTGGTTTTTCTTACACATGTGTGTGTGGCCCTGATTCAGATTGACTGTAACGGAGACTTGTTTCTTTTCTTTTCTTTTTTATAACCTCCCCTCCCCTATGCAGGGTAGTTGTGGAACTTTGGGGGGAAACGGGTGGGGGGAAGCTTAACCACATTCCTGGAGCACCATGGTTCCAATCCAGATTGAGGCCATGTGACTTACACAAGATTAAGAAAAACTATCACGCATAGCTACACTATGCATAATTAGTGCATAATTAGAATGGGAAGAAGCTCTGCTGCCGTAAGGAGAGGGCAACCCACCCACCCCCGCCTGCCTGATTAGTGGCACCTGACACCTGGCTTGCTTGGCACTCCACAGACCTTCATCTGCTGGAGTGGCATGGCGACACCCCGGCGGCGACGTCTCCGAAGGGGACGATGCCAAAGGGGGTTGCCCCTTTGGGGGAGTCACATTTTGGATATTCATATACTACATAGACTAGCCTGGTGGGAGCACCTCCAGCAACATCAAGTAGGCCACTTCGGGGGTGGCACGAGGGCGGGGGCCCTTCCCTCTGATTTCTATGCTGCCTCCATCGTGTCTGCGGAGTGCTGCCCCAGGAGGCTGTTCCAAGTGGTTCGGAGCCTGGTCGGTCCAGTTGCTCCGGATCCGTTGGAACAGTCTAAAGCCTCCTGTGAGGCTTTAGCGAAGCACTTTGCAGATAAAATTGATCGGATTAGGAGTGGGATTCCATGCGTCATGGACACAGTGGGTGAACGGGAGGAGGCCAGTGGCAGTCCGGTTTTGTGGAATCGGTTCCAGCTTCTTCCTTCTGGTGAAGTGGACAAGGTGCTTTCTTCTGTTAAGCTGACCACCTGCTTGCTTGATCCTTGCCCGCCCTGGCTTGTTAAGAGCTGCAGGGAAAAACTGGGTTGGGAGATCAGGGCGGTAGTGAATGGCTCCCTCGAGGAGGGAGTGATGCCATCAGTCCTTAAGGAGGCAGTAATAAGACCACTTCTTAAGAAGCCCTCCTTGGATTCCCAAGATTTGAATAACTTTCGCCCAGTCTCCAATTTGCCATTTCTGGGCAAGCTGATTGAGCGAGTGGTGGGGGCTCCGTTGAAGGCACATTTGAATGAAGCCGATTATTTAGATCCATGCCAGTCAGGCTCCAGGCCTGGACATGGGACGGAGATGGCCTTGGTCGCCTTGGTGGATGATATGAAGAGGGCCTTGGATAGGGGCGAATGCTCCTTCCTAGTCCTCCTCGATCTCTCAGCGGCTTTTGATACCGTTGACCACGGTATCCTCCTGGACCGCCTGGAGGGGTTGGGCATGGGAGGCACTGCAATGCAGTGGTTCTGGTCCTTCCTCTCTGGAAGGTACCAGAGGGTAGTTCTTGGGGAGGAGGCATCGGACCCTCGGCTGCTCACTTGTGGGGTGCCACAGGGTTCCATCCTCTCCCCGATGTTATTTAACATCTACCTGAAGCCACTGGGAGCTATCATCAGGAGGTTTGGGGTGCGCTGTCATCAATATGCGGATGACACACAGCTCTACCTCTCCTTCAAGTCCTCACCAAGGTTGGCTGTTGAAACCCTGTCCAAGTGCCTGCCCTGGAGGCAGTGGGTGGCTGGATGGGAGGGAACATGCTGAAACTGAACCCCGACAAGACCAAGGTACTTCTGGTGGGAGACAAGGGAAGGTTAGGGGATGTTGACCTGGTGCTGAATGGGGTACATCTACCCCTGAAGGACCAGGTCCGCAGCTTGGGGGTCATTCTAGACTCCCAGCTGTCCATGGAGGCTCAGGTGTCAGCTGTGAGCCAGGCGGCGCTGTATCAGCTCCATCTGATACGGCAGTTGCGCCCCTACCTTCCTAATCATCTGCTCCCATCAGTGGTTCATGCCTTGGTCTCCTCTTGCCTAGACTACTGTAATGCGCTCTACATGGGGTTACCCTGGAAGACGGTTTGGAAGTTGCAGCTGGTACAGAATGCAGCAGCTCGCCTGATTAAAGGCTGCCGCTGGCGTGATCACATCACTCTGGTGCTCAAAGAGTTGCACTGGCTACCAGTTGTTTGCCTGAGCCGAATTCAAGGTATTGGCGTTGACCTTTAAAACCCTGTACGGCTCCGGTCCAGTTTATCTCAAGGAGCGCCTCCAGCAACATCAAGTAGGCCACTCAACAAGATCTGCCACAGATGGCCTTCTCGCTGTCCCAACAGCCAGAGAAACCAGGCTGGTGGGGACTAGGAGGAGGGCCTTTTCTGTGGCAGCCCCCAATTTATGGAACTCTCTCCCCAGTGACCTCCGCCATGCCCCTTCCTTGATTAGCTTCCGCCGTGCATTAAAAACGTGGCTTTTCAGGCGGGAATATGGGGTGGGTTAGGATTTTTAAGTTTTGTTCTGTTTTGAATTGTGTTTTATACTGTGTGTGTGTGTGTGTCCCCTTGTATTTTATTGGATTGTACATCGCTCAGAGTGGCCGGATGTCTGGCCAGATGGGCGATTCATAAATATAATAAATAAATAAATAAATAAATAGGAGAACATTTAGTTTTGCCCTCTGAATCTTCTACGTAAACTGGAATTCTGTGTGATTGGGGTTTCCAGTCATGTGGAGAGAGAGTTCAGCAGAACAGGTCCCCCCTTCAGACCTTCCACCAATGTGCAAAAGTCTTTGGCTGAAACCAGTGGACACTGAGATATTTTGTGGTGGGGCTACCTTTCATGGCTCTATTCCTTTCTCCATGCATTCTGAGAATTTGTGGAGGCAGATGGCTGCATAGGGCTTAGAGTATATGTCTATCTTCACCATAACTGGGCCAAATCCAAAGTGATGCCTATTGGATGTATCCCAGTAGTTTTGCAATTAACAAATTGGCCTTTCTTATAGAAAATGGACTACTTTAAAATGCAGCCTTCTTATCCTGGGGGATATTTGCAGAACCGTAAAATTAAACCTAAAAATATTAACCACACACCTCGAATCAGATCTGAATAGATAGGCAGACCTTTTACTGAAGTTCCCATTTACTGGGGGAAATGTTATCCTGAAAAACTTAGTATAACTATATATTATCTATAATTCTTAGGGGGCTACTGTGTATTCCGCAGTTCTACTTTAAGATGATTGATCAAATATTCAGGAAGTTCCTATGTGGTGCAGAGGGTGCAGTCACACTTTGGATATTCATATACTACGTAGACTAGCCTGGTGGGATAGGCTCGATTCTGGAAGATAGATGGGAGAGTGAGTGCCCTGTCCTGACAGCAATATAAGTGTGGCGATGTGTCCTACTTTACAGGGGACAGTTCTGTATTTGAAGGGCAGTCAGAAGACAGTCATCCTGTATTTGAAGGGCTGTCCAATCTAAGTCCTGTTTAAAGATAAAGAACCATAGGAAGGCAGAGCAGGGACCTTGAATAGTTAGTTACCCACCAATAGTTACCACCTGGAAAGCAGACTGAACAGGCACACGGGACACCTGGTCATATGTGGTGAGATGTATTGTGTTGATATAGTTTATATATGAATTTAAATTATAGTAATTATTTCTACATTTGCATCTCTACGTATAAATTAGCATGTGCAAATCTGCATTCTCTTTTGGCCTCTTTTTGGCTGATGCATTTCCTCCATTTCGATGATATAGAAGCAGCCAGCTGTTATAGATCCAGTCACTATCCAGTCACTATCCAGTCACTATCCAGTCACTTAGGGTGCAATCTTATTGATTGTGCCCTTGATGCTTGTAAACCCCCAAACTCGGAGGCTTACAAGCATCCAGTGCAGAGGGAGGGGCGGCAGAGGTAATATCCACCCTATTTCAGCTAGATGTTCGATTTTGTCCATCTAGCTGAGGTGCTTCAGAAGGAGAGAGAAGGAGGCTGAAGTGCCATCAGGATACATTGTATCCTGGCAGCCCTGGTCTCCTCCCCTCCCTGTCCCCCGGAATGTACCATTTACCCCCTCCAAGATTGACTTCCCAGCCTCGGAGTGACGCCAGCATAGTTCTTTCCGCACCAGCTACGAGGTGGGGGGGGGGGGAATCAGAGAGCTCAGTTTCCAACCTTGGATCTGGGAATCCAAATTATCCTATGGTCCCCTAGACACTATCTAGGGGCCATAGGATCTCTCTTTTAGTCTCTCTTTTTTTACTGCTTATGTCCCCAGCACCATCTCTACTACTCCTTACTGTTTTTCAGCAGTCACAGATGTCAACAAAGCTTTCACTGCCCCACTAATTTGCACACTGAGGGAGTCTCAGATGTAAGTAGGCCTGTAGCATGGCTGACTGGCTGGCTGCAACACGGTAGAAAAACTGGTGCCGAAGTAAACCATGCACCCTTGAGGCTTGTGAGAGGGGAACTGATGCAAACGTTAGCCTATGTGTAAGGACATGCCCAATTTTTTCAGCTTCTTTATATGTCATATGAAATCAGCACTGAGCAATACTGAGCTGAAAGCTGCGCTGTGCTGGCTAACTCTGCTTCTGATGCTGTAGTGTATTGATCGGATTAGGAGTGGGGTAATCTCTGCATGTAAAGTTGTACATACGGAGGCTTCCATGCAATAGGGAAGTTAAACAATAAGGAAGCCATGCAACAGAGAAGCCTAAAAACTCAGGTTCCCTGATAGTGTAGAGCTGTATGCATGTAGACTCCACCTTTTCAGACATTTGTGCTGAATTCATGGACATTGGGGTCAGGAGCATTCAAAGTCAGGGGTGAATCTAGTTGGCAAGGCCTGACTCCCAGCTCATGCATTGATTTAATGGTCCCATACTGCCAAGGTAATGTGAGAAGAAGCCCAGGCCCACATGGGAGGAGCCTATGCAGCAACTCCTAATACAAATCTGTCGATTTTGGTTTCTCCGTTTCTAATTTTTCCACGCATTTTGCAAGCTTGCATTTTTGCAAGCAGTTTTCCTTATATAATGACTTTTGTCCTTTCCCCCCACGAATATACACACTTTTGTATTAATCCATCCCCCCCCCCCCGAATTGTATTTCAACATTCTGAGAGGTGTGAATACTAAAAGATAAGTGTGGAGAAGGAGAAAAAGTCAAGGAAGGAGCCACAGTGGGATTACAGAGTTTGTGTTGTGTGTGCCTGGTCTAGAGAAAAGAAGATTAAGTGGACACACTGTAGCAATTTGCAAATACAGTAATACCTTGGATTGAGAGCATAATTCGTTCCGGAACCGTGCTTGTAATCCAAAACACTCTTATATCAAAGTGAGTCTCTGGCGGGTGTGAGCGGGGCTGATTTCGGCCCGCTACGCCCGCTCGAGGCAAGCGGTTACATCCCTACCTTGTCTTGCAAGACCTTGCTCGTTTATCAAGTCAAAAATTTTATTTTTTTTATTTTGCTTGTCTTGCAAAATGCTCTCAGACCAAGTTACTTGCTGCAATCCAAGGTATTACTGTATTTAAGGACTACCAAAAAAGAAGAAGAAAAGCAAAAAAACTATTAGCTCCACAAAGAATGAAAACTATTAGTTCCACAAAGGAAAAAGATAACAGGAAATGGTTAAGCTGTTCTCACTTGGCTATCAGGAAACACTTCCTAGACAGCAATGGCTGAACAATGGAGCACATGAACCCAAGAAATATAGAATCTCCTTCCTTTCTTTAAAATAAAACTGGGAAGGGGTAAACTGATCACAAGGCGTTCTCATCACAGGCCATTGCACATTTTGCAGGCAACATTCATGCAATTGCTTTTCAAGACAACAGCTGACGGTGACTATAAATGAAGATGGCACAATCCTATTTGTGTGAAGATTGTGGTCCTCACATGAATATCTGTTGATCAGGTTGAGGCCTACAATTAGACAGGTTGTGGTTATCTGACTCAGATAGCAGATTTTGAGGTATCATTTTAGGACAGCAAATGTTGAATTATTTGATTTATTGATCATTGTAAACCTCCCAGAGAGCTTCGGCTATTGGACAGTGTAGAAATAATAATAATAATAATAATAATAATAATAATAATAATAATAATAACAACAACTACTACTACTACTACTACTACTACTACTACTACTACTCTTTGTGTAGTATTTTCAGGGGCTTGGAAGGACTGCCATGGGAAGGAGGGAGGGGGAAGTCCACTTCCGCCAATGCAGTTGATCCAGTGTAAATCTGGATCCAACCCTTGATGTTTGCCATTATCCCTTGTGTGATGTTAAATGTAAAGGTTCTGCCGGATACATTTTGGCCGTGGAAGCCTCAGAAGCCTTCAGTATGATACTGGAAGGAGAGTTGCTAACTAGCTGGAAAACTACTGGCTTGACTGGTTTGCTCCCTGGATGAGGAAGTTGAAAGCTGGCTATTACCATTTCCCATCCATTTTTAAATGAAACTTTTATTTTGTGCATGCTTGTCTTGCGCATGGACGCATACTAGGGCAGCAAAAGAACCGGATGGGTGTGCCTATATGTGCAGCACCAGAAAAAGTCAAATTGTCACCACCATGCATGACAAGGTTGCTTTACTCACTCGCTCCAGACCAGTGATGGAAGACAGGTATGGGCAGCAAAGGTTCCGAGTTAGATTGCCACGTAAGGATCTGTGTTGTTCTGGGCAACAATGACCAGACCGGCCATTCAGACCAACCTTCCAACCACGAGCTCCAGCCATCTGCTGTGCTGTGCTCACCACCTGCTAGTCTTTGTGGGGTCGGTGATCTGATGAGTGCCACATGCCGTGCTCTAAGACCGGAGCATCAGTGGCCAGGTTGGGCCCTGAAAAATGAGCAAAATGAACTCCACTTTCACTGCCCAACTTGGGCAATATTGGGAGCATCATTTGACGGCACATTTCATTGGGACCATTTGGGTCCATATCCATGCCAAAGTATAGGATGCCATGTGATCACTGCAACAACAATAGCCCTTGTTTGCCCAGCTTCAGCTACTACGGTTTCATCGAATAGTATTGTGGAATTAAGACTTCTTGTTCTCATCCCAGGTCTGCTTCAGTCAACACACAGCTGCGAAGTTGTACTGCTCTTGGTCCAGAAAGATTTTACTGACCACATAATTTGCTTTGTGTTTATAACTGGGGAAAATCCATACTACGACACTGATTTATTTTTTTAAAACTTCACTGTTGTTTGACCAAATTATGCCTCATTAACTTTGTGTTTATATACTTCTTGTTACACCAAAAGAAAATGCACAACAAAGCCATTTTCTGTCTAAAGTGCTTGACCTGCTTAGATATCTCCTCCCCCTCTAAAATAATATGATGCTGCTAGCGGCTTTTCTTTCTTTCTTTTTCTTTTTTTTGTCTTCTTGCACTTTGATAATGCTGCACACTTGAAAATTATAATGTGGATTTGTGATTCTCAGTATTTATTATTTTACCCTAAGCTAGTAAAAATGCATATTTTAGAGCCCATAAGCCGAAATATAAGATCTAGCTATTGCACGCACTAGGCAGTAGTCTTAGATTTTTGAAACCTCTAAAAATGGATTTTTCAGGATTTTCCAGAGTCTGGAGACTGGACCTATTTCTTTTATTTATGCCAGTCCTTAATGCAAAAGGGAAATAAAATTGCATTTAAGGGCTATGAATATATTGGGGGTAATGTGACAATGTAAGAATGATATAATTTAAGTATTCTGGCATGGCAAAATAGAACTGAATCATTTTGCCTATTATCTTCCAAAAGTTATTGAAAATGATATGAAATATATTCTGTAGCACATGCAAAAAAATATATATCTAAGTTTTTTTTAAAAAAAATGCAATTTTGTCTGCCGTTTGTTCATTCGTTATTCATTCATCCATTTTCACATTGTGAAGGCTTTCTATTATGAAACATTTTGCAAAAAAAGAAAGAAAGAAGGCAAAAAAAAAGCATACTACTTCTTTAAAATATATTGCAAGAATCCTCATTTCCAGATTTTTATTGCTGTACTAGCTGGTATTCTTGCATGCAGTTTTGTAATTTATTCTGAACATTCCACTTAAACCTTTTTTCAATAGCATGATTTTATTAGAGTCAGCTCACTGGACTTTCCCAAAAAGGTATTTAAGATCAAATAAAACCAGTGCTTGGAAAAATATCATTACAATATGAAAGCAGTTACAAAAACATTAGTACTGCAAAGTTTTATTTCAAATGGCTGAGCCTGCTGTACCCCAGGTTATTGCAGTTCTACTTCCTCAGACACACTCACTGGAAAAATGAGGAAAACTGTCATCTTTGCACTTTTTGCCTTTTCCTCAGGAAAAAAAAAGATCCAATTTCAAGGGAGATGGATTTTTTTTCCCAGGTGCTATCCATGAGGAGAGCAGTAAATGCATTCTTCTCTTTCATAGATTCTTTGCTAAGCAAATGAGCAATTTTATTCTTACTTTGTCAATTACATATAAATTGCCCTTGTTTTGAATGATTCCCCTTGAGTGGATAGAAGCTGAAAATTGATACTCCTTCTCTCAGTTCAAGTTTTATCTAGCCAATAAGACAGGACAAAAGACTCCGCTGGTGGGAGCAGACACCTCATATAGTTTATTATGTATTTATTTTTTATTTATTTAAAATATTTCTATCTAGCCCACCTTTCCATACAAATGCTCAAGGCTACAAAAGTAAAATGCAAGCTGGGAAATTAAAACTCGGCAGATTAAAAAACATTCGCAAGTTGGAGGCTCAAATGCCTGATGGAACAAACAACCAGGTGTTTATTTTGCATTGGAAGCATAAGAGTGATGAGGGATTTCCCCAGGAAGTGAGTTTCAAAATCTAAGCATGGAGTATGTTATATGTCACCATGCTTGGGTCTACCTAAAAGGCAGCATATAAATATTTTGAATAAATAAATAAAGTGAGAAGGCCCTCTCCCTACCCTACTAAGTCCAATTCAGATATTGGTGGGACACAAAGGAGAACCTCTCCAGAGGACCTTAGCAAATGGACAGGCTCACATGGGAGATAACCATCCCAAGCCATTTAGGACACAATCTTACAGGACTGACACTTGCTAGATGGAGGTCTCTGATCTCTGAGCTCTCCAGCTATCCTAAGCCTTCCCAGCAAGAGCCAGACAAGGAGGGAGGAGTGAAGGAGGCGTTTACAGCCTCTCCATCCTCTGTTTTTGCATTTTGAGCAAGATGGGCCTCTGAGTCTGTGCAGCTCACCTACTCGCCTACCATCCCTGCCCCCCCCCCAATGCCCCTTTCCTCCCCTGCTGAGGTCGTGACACTGACATCTCGAGTGGGAGCTGACATGGAGCTTTCTGCAGTGGCTGACAAGGGTGGGGAAATTTACCGTAAGTGGGGATTCCCTCCCCAAGGTTGCAGTTCTGTTTACGGCTTCAGAGGGGTAAATCTCTGATATCCTATGGCCCCTTAGACCTTCCCCAGCCTTCCCCAAACTGATGCACTCTAGACACTCTGGACTTCAACTGCCATCAGCCAACATAGGCAGTGGTCAGGAATGCTGGGTGTTGTAGTCCAAAACATCTGGGGGCGGCACCAGGTTGGAGAAGGCTGTTGTATGGGCTTGAGCCCCTGTAAAATGTGTCTTGATGGATGGGGTTTAGTCACACTTTGGGTCTGACTGATCACCATTGTTGAGGTCAGGAAGGAATTTCCCCTCAGCCCAGATTGATTAGTGATCATGTGGTGTGTAGCTTGGCTTTCTAGTTTGAATATTCTCAGATGATTCCCTCCATTCACACCTGTCTGCATTTCTTCCTACTCTCTGCTTGTATCATACTCTGTTCTGAATTTGGTTGCTTCCTGGAGCCTGTTGGATAGATAGTCTTTTTAGTAGGTTAGACTCATTGGATTGTATCCAATGGTGTCCATCTGCTAGTCACCACTGCTGGAACAAATTATCCCTCCTGCCTACAACCCCCTGCACACCCCTCAAATCTGTTCTGGAGAATTGGGGACTTCTGGAGTATATTTGCGGGAGGTGCAGAAGGCGCATTGGGGAGGAGACGAAGGTGATATCCCATTGTCTTTTTGCGTGATGTTGGGTATTGCCCATTGCTCCCAACTTTTATGATTAGAAAAGTCAAGAATTTTAATTTCCTCATTGTTTGAACAGCAAGACTGAGAGCCAGTGTGGCGTAGTGGTGAGAGTGTTGGACTGGGACTCAGGAGATCTGGGTTCTAGTCCCCGCTCAGCCATGAAACTCACTGGGTGACTTTGGGCCAGTCATTGACTCTCAGCCTAACCTACCTCACAGGAGGCTTGTTGTGAGGATAAAATGGAGAGAAGGGGGAGGATTATGTAAGCTGCCTTGGGTTCCTTGAAGGAAAAAAGGCGGGGTATAAATATAATAAATAAATAAATAAAATAAGACTGCCCCTAATTTTAGACTCTAGTAGACAGCCACTTATTATGGTCACTGTTAAGACTGGCCTTGTAAACTTTTCCTTATTTCCAGTCTGTTTTTCACAAATACTTTTAATGAACCGTGGCTTAAAAGAAAGCTTATGAAATATATCAAACTGATATAACTTCTTGTTTTCCTGTTTAAGTGCCTCTATCCACAATCTTACTATTGTCATGCTTATTTGATAGTCATCCATGCAGGTTTAATCCTGACCACAGAACATAATGGGAATTGTACCATAAAGCAGAATTATTTCTTTGATTTGTTATTTTATTTTAGATTTATATGTCATTCTATATATAGGAGGGGGGTCTTTAACAAAGCCCTACATTCCTGAAACATAAATGATTGCATTTCCTCAGACCTGACCTGGCTAAGTTACATGGGAAAACAAGTATTCTGGATCCTCATCTTTGTTTTTATGTCTGTTGCATCCTCTCCTATGGAACACTATAGATAATGACCTGGTTTGCATGACACGCCAACCCATCGTGGGTAACTAGCCATAGTGGGTTGTTGCATCATCTGAACCCAAACCATTTCCCTCAGGGAGGCTTATTTTGAGGCAACAAGCCACTTTGACAACCCATGGCTTGTTCTAGAGGTTGTTCAACCCATGATGGGTTGCATGTCGTCTGAATCCAGGACAGCAATTTTATCATGGGTTACGGGAATCAGCTAGTGAGCCACGTGGCAAGAGTGGCAAAACCCCTGCCGCTCTTTGCAATCTTTCCCGTGCCGTGCCAATGGCAGCCCCTCCACTGATGCCTAAGCTGCACTTTGGAGTGACCACCACTGGTTTGCCACCTGAAAAAAAAACTGGACCCAGAAAATTGCGCGCTTGTGTTCATTTTTTAAGATGATGATGATGATGATTAGATTGACAAGGGAGAAATCTTGCCCCCACTTTGGGTACACCTTCTTTTGTCTGTTTTCCCCCTTCACCAGTGCTTTTGAATTGATATGTAGGGAACTGGCCCCTGGCAACTGTGCACAAATTTGCTTATACGCAGTCTCTCCTGGTCAGTCTGTCTCCTACTACATTTTGCCAGTACTGTACCTTTGACAGCTGAAACAGACAAGGAAATTGACCAGGAAAGACTCCTCATATCAGACAGCCATAAGTGCTCACCTGCACACTTGTGAAAGACCGACACACACACAGAATAATAATAATTATGAACACAATTACACAATTTTCTGGGGCCGAAGGAGGAGGAGGAGGAGGAGGAGGAGGAGGAGGAGGAGGAGGAGGAGGAGGAGGAGGAGGAGGAGGAGGACAACCTCAGTTCTGATTGCACTTTTTTGAGGCTCCAAAAAATAATAATAAATGGTGGCAAATGAAAAAGGGTAGCGATTGGAGCAGGGAGGGGGAGACAGGATGGGTTCTGCAGTGAAGGACACTGGGATACCAGCTGGCTGACCAAGGGGGAAGGAGGGGAAGAAGCAGCCATGGTGAGCCCAATCATCTGTCAGGCAAACCAGGGGCCGTTACATGAACAACTCACACTGCGTAGTTCATTCGCAGGGTGGCTTAGCATGACATGCAAATGCAGCTAATGTTTCTTTCCAGCCATATATGAGAAGTTAAAAGTAATTGGTTTGGTCAGTCTATTTCTTGTAATAGACAGGTGTAGATTTTTTTTTCTTTTTTCTTTTGGAACCTTTTTATTTTCAGAAACATTTTTTTTAAAACCACAATAAAATACAACATATTCATATTAGCTGGATGATTAGGATGGACTTTGACAATAGGGCTATAATCCTATGCATACTTACTTGGCGGTAAGTCCCATTAAATTCAACTAGACTTCTGAGTAGACGTACAGATATTCAGAATGTATATCTACTTCAACTAATGTTTTCACAAATCCACCTTACAAGCCTGTTCTTATTTTTTTTTTTTTTTTAATGAACTTCCCTTAAACAGGTCCAAAAAGCTTGAGTAAACTGAAAAGCAAACATTTCCTTGGGTTGCAATCAAACTGTTATGTCAAATATTTTCTGGCAGTTGTCAGGAACCTGTTCTTTAATCAGAAACACCATTGACATCCTGCACCAAGGTTTGTATAATATTACAAATTTGAGCAGGTGTAGATTTTACAAAGCTTCCCTCCACTTATCCTGCATGTTTGTTTCAGAAAAATCACCATCATCATCATCCAGTGAAATATAAGTGACTTAACAACTAATGTATGATATGGTGTTTTAGTGTCATTTTTCGATCTACTCAAAATTAGCATTTGTTCTACACAGTCAATTTCAGAAAAGATTTGCATGTTTTAGTCATGTTCTTTTTCTGTGTGATTATTTAAACTCGTGTGTAGGCTTATTGTTCCCACTCTTCTATTCCACTTTTATCTGTTTCAGCATGCAGGCTATGTACCAAACCACCAACACCCTTAATTCTGAAGAAAAGGCTTTATATGAGGATTTTAAAATCCTCTCTTAAAATGGCAGGTTACTGTTCATATTACTTTTCTAAGTAGAAATATGCTTAAAAAGTAAAGTCTTTATCGCTTCTTAAAAGGTGCAGTACTCTGTGATAAATTCTCATATTTTGACTGTTAATATGTTTGAATGAAAATTATTTATACATTTTGGTGAGGTTGAGTGGTTTTCATTTGATTGCTGCCTCTGGAAATGAAAGCAGAGTAGCAAGAAATTTACATGTCATGCTGTGATGTATATCCAGATTATGAGATGATTGCGCAGTAGATGAACACCAAGTAAAATCATTTGCATCAAACTGTGACAACTGCAATTCCTGACAAGGCCTCTTAGTTTTTGGGGCTATTATCATTGTACAAGAATATAATCTATTGACAGCCAGGCTGTTTAATACATTTAAAGGCAGACAGTGGAAGAAATCTTAACTGTTTTCATTCGCCACTGCACAAGGGTGCAGATCAAAAGTGAATTATATTTAACAATATGCATGTATGATGATAAGATGCATGACATTCATCAACCTGTTTAGTCATGGTTAAGCTGAGATGGGAAAGATCCAATATTACTGCCATATGTGGTCTAAAATAGAGACATGAGACTGAAAATTATATTATTGCCCAGTAGAAGTGAACAAACAGGAGAAGACATTCTTTCTTAATCTTTTTTCATCCCCCCCCCACCACCCCGTAAAGGTGAAAAGCTACCTTTATTTCAGCATATGTACATGTTCTATCTCCAATGCATATAAGCAAGAAAATTCAATATTTTAAATTGTCAGGTGTTTATTGTACAATCTGGACTTTCCATATCCAGATGTTTGTATATGTTGCTTGTTTTTCATATGGCTAATTATTCCTTCTTGTCCCTTTTTATTCTGGGCACCCTCCTAAAGTACGCAAACAAATCACAAAACATGTTCATATAAGGTCATCTGTATTATATTTTGTGTATGAAACACAAACCTGGTCCATGTGCAGAATCCTAACTTAAACCCAACCTTGTGTGAACCGGCTTCCCCTTTCTCTCATCCCACCTGCAGTCTCCTGTGCACCTTCCAGATCTGCTCCGGGGGGGGGGGGGAGCTGCAAGGGAGAAGGAAAATACATTCCCACGACAGTTTCTGTTCAGCTGGCGGATGGTCAGGATTGGATCCAACCCCCTGTTTCTACATACTTGTACTTTCTGGATCTGGGCTAAAATGTGTATGCTACATAATAATAGCGAACTTATTCTCTGAGTGTGAATCCTTATATAACCACAATTACAGGCGTTGCGAATATCCTCACCACCACCACACACACACACTTTTGCCAGACCAAACATCCCCCATTAAAGTGTGTGTGTGTGTGTGTGTGTGTATGCAGGGATTTCTGGGGATGGGCAAAATTCTAAGTAATTTCAGGGTGTGTGGTCTTACCTTAAATGTGAGGTGACTGAAAGGTGGTTTTTTTCTTTCTTTTTACTAAAAAGAGAGAGAGTCTTGCTTCCACTTCAGGCGGCAGATTGGCTCCCTGTATTCTTGGAGACACAATATCCCCAGGAGTAGCACTACATCACAATAGCGACAAGGCACACACACACACACACATGCAAAATTGGCCACCTCGGACATGGTTGGCTGAACAGGAGCATTCCATGTTGCAACGTTTTGTTGCAGGCCCCACTTGTCTTTTTCCCCCCTGCTGGTCATAATTATCACTATGTTCAGTTGGCCCATTAAGGCTGCTTGGAAATTCTATTTAAAGTATTTAAAGCTTTCCCATTAACCTGAATGGATTTTGTTTCATGAATCCAGCAACATATCCAAGTGATTAATAATATTAATATTATGTTATTGTTTCCTTAAATTCATTAGGTTTCAATTAGGTCTCATTATCCATGAGATTGGTTTAACACAGAGGTAAAGGGCATATTGTTTCATAGAAACACCATGCATGCAATGCTCCAGCTACCTCTATTTCTCTCTCTCTTCTAGAGCATTTGCAATCTGAAACACTTAATACTATTAAAGATGTCAGCATACCTGTTCCTTCCAACTAATGCTATGTTGTCAGAGGTTATAGCATCATTACCATCCAATATCTAGTGAGTCTCAATCTTGAATACAGGATAACCCTATTCAGGCATTATGTTTCAACAGGGTACACTAACACACATAAGGCAGGTGGGGCTGCACACACCAGGCCCACCCCAACATCCCCAACAGGGAGGTCTAACGGGGGCTTTTACTTGTGTTCACTTTCTCGGGGTTCCTGATTTCATGAATGGTTCAAAAGAATGTGAATAGAAGCCCCCTGTAGACCTTCCCTGCTCAACATGGGGAGGTTAGGGACATTGTAGGTGGGGCCACTGCATGGGAGGACATTGAGGGTGGAGCCAACACACACACACAGCCCCATCTTTCTTTCATGTGGTACTGTTCCCTGTTCAGGCATGACAAAAAGGGCTTATGTTCTCTCTAAGCTGTGTATGAGGGCTTCCTTCTGACCCATGTTCTCACTGGTCATTCAGCTGATTGCCTAATTTTGTACCACTTTCTTTCAGGCCACAGGCTTCTCAGGAAGCTTCTGTTGTTTTGGATGCCACGGAAGAAATTAGGATCTCTTTATGGTTGAGAAAGTGAAAGGGAATCCCGTAGTGATTGTCTGGAGGGCAGAAGAGTCCTAAAGAAATTAATGGGCTGCTTTGTGTGGTTGTGGAGGCTCAACTAGCTGTTCCCCCAACAAGGGTGAGTGGGGGGAAGGAAAGGTAGGAGCTGCACAACACACATTCTCATCTCCTCATCCTTGTCTGCCTCAATGGCAACACTGGCTCACCTGTTCTCATCTGAACAGAAGGTAGAAGGGACAGAGGCAGACTGGGAATCCCATGCCAGAGATCAAGTAGTGTCCCTGCCCATCCATATCTTAGAATCGAAGCACTGACACTCTCTCATTTCTTCCTGCAGAGAGAAGTGAACAGAAGCTGGAATCATCAGCACCTCTCCAAGAAGGTACGGATAATGTGAACTTCAAACAGCACAGCTGCCCTGCACATAAAACACACCCGTCCTCCCCTATACAGCTCTCTCCCTCTCCGCTCCCCTTCACGCACCTAGGGTGGCCACTGATGCATCTTGCAAAAAGAGGACAAAAGAGGATGCAGATTTGCGCATGCTAATTTATATGTAAAGATGCAAATATAGAATTAATGACTACAATTTAAACAGAAGCACAATACAACTCACCATACTGGGGAAAACTATGACCAGGTATCCCGTGTGCCTGCTCAGCCTGCTTTCCAGGTGGTAACTATTGATGGGTAAGTTCAAGGTCCCTGCTCTGCCTTCCTATGCTTCTTTATCTTTAAACAGGACTTAGACTGGACAGCCCTTCAAATAAAGGATGACTGGGTTCGGACGACACAAACAAGCAAACAACGATCACAGACAACCGTTGCTTGTCGTGTCATCCGAACCCAGGTCATTGTGAATCACAAATGGTCTGTTTTGTCCCCAGAAACAACGATAAGAAACAGCAGTTTGTTCTAGGGTTTGTTCTTACAATAGTTGTTTGCTGTGTTGTCCGAACCAGGGAGAGCTGCTTTATCGTTGGTGGTTCAAGAATCCTACAGAGTCGCATGACAAGAGCGGCAAAACAAGCAGCCGCTCGAGTCCAGTCATTCCGATCTCTATTTCCGATGTCTGCCCAGCAACACACACGTTGCTGCTTGCTTTCACTTTTAATTGTAGGGTGCTTTTTTACTTTTACAATCAGAATACCAAAAACTGTATTTTTCTTTCAAAATAAAGCATGCTTTTAATGGAAGAAGAGTAGATTACAGCTGGAGAACTTTACTAGTATGTGGTGAGGGGGAGGGTAGTTGGGTAGTTGGGTAGTGAGCAGAGGGCTGGAAAAATGGAGTCAAGGCTAAGCCCTGGCTGCAGGAGCAAGAAACGCTTTGGGGTAGGGAAGGTGTGGACAAGATCTAGTTCAGACTTGTAACACCGGTGGGAGGCAGGAGAGATGGGAGAACTGCTAGAGGCAGCAGGTTCTCTGCCATGCGTCGATGCATGCGAGGGGGGGGGAGAGAAGTAACAGAGGTTCAGTGCTAAGCAGAGCTAGGCATGGAGGGGGGAAGAGGTGTAAATAACCTTCACCTGTCTCCTAGCCAAGATGGGAGCGAAGGCAGGAGGGAGTGGGGAGAGCGAGAGCGGCTTTGGTGCCAGGCGGCGCAGAGAGGGAGGGGGGCAAGGATCAAAAGCCGCTGCTTGGACAAGGGGCCCCAGGCAGTGTGGGGGAGGGTGTATAACGTGTTAATCACCATCCCCTGTATGGTAGACCAGGTGGGGACAAAGGCGGGAGGGAGAAGGCGGAGCGTAAAAGGTGTTCGTGATGGGTGGCAAGGTTGGGAGTGGTGGCTGGGTTAGGAAAGAAGAGTCACGCCTCAGTTCAAACTAGAGGCGCTAGGAACGGGATGTGTGTGTGGGGGGGATGCTTTTCTGCGGTGATGGAAACAGCCAGGCGAAAGCAGGAAAAGTGACAGGCGGAGAAGCAGGGGGCAACATCCACAGGAATCATCCCCCCCCCATGGGAACAGACAATAAAGGGGATATCGATCAGCTACAGGGAGGTAGAGAAAGGGTTAAATATTCCTGCAGGAGGAGGGAGAGGGATGCATGCCTGGAGGTGGAGGGAGGACTGGGTGGGAACAAAAGCAAGATAATGACCAGAAACAATGATAGTCTCTCAAAACCATCATTGTAGGTAACCACCAATCATGGTAACTTACAACGATAGCTTGTTTTGTTGTGTCGTGCGAACCCACCTGATGACTGTCTTCTGACTGCCCTTCAAACAGAGAACTGTCCTCTGTTAAGTAGGACACATGGCCACCCTAAGTCTATACTGATATAGTTGGTCAGGACCCGGCTTTGCTGCATATGGACTTCCCCAGTGGTAGAGGCACTGGGTGGATTATCCACCTGCTGGGGCTTCAGCTGGGGAGCTGCTTCCAAGACAACTTGGACTGAACAGCTGTTCAAACAGATGATGCCTTGAAATAGAGGGTGGTCATCCGTCTGTAAAGTAGGACACATGGTCATTCTGCCTCCTCTCTCTATACACACATGCATACAATCTCCCTAGTATTCATCTATATACACTCCTGCACACCTTCTGGATCCATTTGGGTTCCCTCCTGGTTCACATGGGGAATAGCCACCTTACTATTGTAGGGGATGATAGTGCCAAGGACTGTAGTGTAGCACACATAGTCATGGACCTGAGAGCAAGGGGAACTGCTGTCTGAATGTGCCACAAGTCATTTCCATGAATAGAAATGGTCGCCCCATTCTGTATATGCAGAATTTTGCTTAAAAAGGACATTGGGTATGAGCAGAGTGCACTGTGCTATAATGAGAAGTTGTTAGATACTAAAGGCTTCTTTAATGGGAAGACATAACAAGAAGGAGGCATAATAAGAATTAGCTGCTTGGAGTTAAAACTGGAGTGTGGGGGGGGTGGATTAGAAGTAAGATGCAGTTTTTGAGCAAGGGGAGTGATACCTGCCATGAGAGACAATGGAGTATTCTTCTCTTGCAGCATTTGAGACAATAAGATAACACACTTGTCTAAAAGATGCCGGGCAACCTATGCATACATGTATCTGGAGGGCTAACTGGGTGGATTATGCCGGTATAGTTACAGTGGCCTTCTGTGCTCTGCAAGTGAAACAGATGCACCCAATTGTGCAGTGAATCAGTTGCAATCCCATTGCCTTTCACGTCATCATCATGTTGGCGGCATACTGTGATATCATCCATAGCATTGGGAGCAGTTGTCCCATCTCACCCCCATTCACAATGAATATGCGACAACAATTTAAAACAATAAAACCGTAAAACAATAAAAAAAACAAGAACATTAAAAATGGTAAAAATATTAGAGCATTAGACTACATATTTTAAAAGGCTAAATTGAAAAGATGCATCTTTATACCCATTCTAGAGGCCAAGAGAGTGAGGGCCAATCAGAATTCTTGAGGGAACGCATTCCATAGTTTGGGGGTGACACGTGCCTGAGAAATGGGCCTCTGTGGGTCAAGGTGACCTCAAAAGGGCCTCTGCTACAGACCTTTTACCCAGACAGGTTCATGGTGACCTAGGTGGTCCCTTAGATAGCCAGGTCCTAAACTGTTTTGGGCTTTGAACATTAAAACCAACACCTTGAATTGTGCTTGGAAAGCAACTGGCATCCTAGGCAGCATCTGAGGGGCCATAGCATATTTCAGATTCCCAGATCTGAGTTCAGAGACAGTGCTCTGCCTCTGACCTCAGAGCTGGAAATCAGCACTCCAACCCTCTCCCTCTCACAGCCTGTTGCTCTCCAAGGTCAGGGAAACATCCTCAGAGAGGGGCGGAAGGGGGTGTTCCAGTGAGTGGGAAAGAGAGGAGACTGGAGACGCCAGGATATGAGTTACCTCGAGGCCTCGTCAGCCTCTTTCCCTCCTCCTGTGAAATGCTGTTGCTAGACGGGCAAAAAAGCCCACCTAGCGAAAATGCAGGGCAGGACAGGGACCCGAAGATCGCCTCCATCACACTCCTCCTGCCCTGCATAGGATGAGCGCAAGCCTCCACCATCATCGCAATAGGTTCGCTCCCTAAGGAATTCAAATTCCTGAATGTTCCAGGCAATATGGAAAAGATGATCATAACCATTTCATTATGATGCTAATTCACATGTTGAGAGTAGTAACAGAATCCCACCTTGGTATGTGTGTATTAGTAGCAGGTGAATGCTAGGAGCAGGCCTAGAAACGAAAACTTACAGATAACCGCATTTTCCAAGTAAAGGTGCAGTTTTGTAGACAGACGTTATCCCGTTTTATTAAATATTTCAACATATTGTTATGCATGTGCCCCCCCCCCCACTTCTGAGTGGCGAGATGTTTGAGGGGTTCTAGCATTTATCCAGGATTCAGTTTCTTTAGAAGGAGGTCACTGGAGACTTACGGTGTTTCTGTGATATTTACACATATACAGGTAGAGCATAAGATGGGGGTTCATGGCTTTAACACTCCAACAGATTCCTGCTGTCCATAAGATGTTTAGGGGAACCCCTAGTTCCATACGATTTCCTGTAAAGAGCAAAGTCATTTCTCTGTTCCTTTTCAGATCCATTTCCAGCACAGACTGATTGCTACACACACAGACTTAGCTTGTTTTTAGTGTTCTTAATTCAGACTCAACTAGCACATTCCTTAGGGAGCAGGAAGAGAAAGGTAAGGCCCCTTACCTTTCTATCTATGTCTATGCCTAGTCTATCCATGGCCATTTCCGATGACAGCCACCACTCAGCTAATCTGCAGAACAGTAGGAAATCTGCCAGCCTAAACTTGCTGAACTGGGTTGACCCATGCTAGCAATCTCTTTTCATAACTACAGTCTGACACAGTTGGGGGGATCCTTAAGAGATCATTCAGACTCCTTCCATCTCATTACAGTTCTTAAAATACTTACCCACGAGTCCTGATGTGGCAATCATGTGGTACACCTGGTGCTTTACTATTACAGTGTGAACATTTCTGCACTACAGCAATAAAGTTGTGTCTCTAACATTGAGACTGCAAGTCCAGCTTTCCTGAGTGAATACTGTAATGCAAGGTTATGTGAAGTTTGTGCTCATTTTATTATTCATCCATTCATTCATTATTACATTTATATCTTGCCTTCTTTCCTCTTGCATGGAACCCAAGGCAGCTTACATGGTCTTTCTTCTCTCCATTTTATCCTCACAACAACCTTATGGTAGGTTAGGCTAAGAGTCAGTGAGTGGCCCAAAGTCACCCAGTGAGCTTCATGGCCGAGCGGGGACTAGAACCCGGATCTCCCGAGTCCCAGTCCAACACTCTAATCACTATGCCACACTGGCTTTTCTACTTCAAACATCACTTTTTTCTCCTAAGAGGTGTCTGGCTTGTGGGCAGCCATCAGGAACAAATGAACGAATGGCAAGCTAGCAACAGAAGTCATGTCCCCTCTCCCACGGGTGCTGCTGCAGCACTATGAAAAACTATTTTCACAGTTTCCTTTATTGGTGAAATTTCCCTTCCCTCACCCTTTTGTGATCTCTTCTTTCATGATCCCATCGATTATCTCCTGGAGGCCTGTCCTTAGAGCTTTATTGCACTTTTACTCTGCTTCCTGTTTCACTATCAATAATTAGTCCATCAAAAACATCTTGGGTCCAACCAAAGTCACCCACAAAATCA
Source organism: Shinisaurus crocodilurus (assembly GCA_021292165.1). Classification (NCBI taxonomy): domain Eukaryota; kingdom Metazoa; phylum Chordata; class Lepidosauria; order Squamata; family Shinisauridae; genus Shinisaurus; species Shinisaurus crocodilurus. The sequence goes on along the minus strand of CM037877.1, from coordinate 180,291,882 downwards.
AAATGTGGGTGTTGGTGTTGGTGGGAGGGCTTGGGATGTTTTAACTGTGTAGCAGATCTCCCGCCAAATTAAAGTGTCACTCAGCCTCAGGCGTGTTCACCCCACTGTCTTTGTCCAATCTAGTCACATTTCCTGGACTTCCTGGAAGTTTTCTGCTCTACCATTAGTCCTCCCTTTAAAATACAAAACAATGTATACTTATTAGGTTCAATATATCCCTTGCTAGCATGATTGTGATATTTATTGTAGGTTTTCCGAAGATTTCTTCTAGATATGGTCGGGTGTGTAATAATACCACATAATGCATAATACTTCATCTCCCTCCCTCTCTCGCCTGGTGTCATGGAAGACTTCCTGGACACACCTCTTGTCTCAGGAAGCTTCACAGGAACTTTATTGTTTCCCTTAAACACAAAGTTAATGGCAAGGGGAGACTTCTGACTTGACCCAAATACAGCAAGGCCAGTGCCACCTAGTGACTACACTATATAATTAACTTTATTTATTTTAAAACATTTCTAGACTGCCTGTCATGAGCAGCATATCCAGGTGGTTTGCATCAATAAAACTGCAATACAAATATTGATTAAAGCACAAACAATCAACCATGCAATAAAACTGTGAATCACAAAGCTGTGAATTACAAAGGACAGGTGTCATGATCAACAAATGCTGAGATGAATTGAAAAGTTTCAACATATGCCCTAAATGATAACATGGTCGGCGTCTGTTTTATTTCTACCCGTATATAGAGCACGGGGACTACCACAGACAAGGCCTTCACAACGGTCAGGCAGATCTATATGGGAGAAGTGGTTCTCTCGGGTATCTCAGACCCACGTTGTTTAGGTTATAGGTTAATACCAAAACCTGAAACATGTTCCAGTCGCAAATAGGCAGCCAGCGCAGTTCTTTCAGCTACGGTGCTATATGGCAGGAGCAGCTAAGCACATCACACAACAACCTCACTGCTGCATTCTTCACTACACGCAGTTTCCTGGCGATACATAAGGGCAGCCCCACATAGAGTGCATTACAGGCATCGAGACATGAGGTTAGCAATGTGCGGATTGCTGTGGCTAAGTGATCCCTGCCCAGGAATGGCCATAGCTGGCACACCAGCCAAAGCTGGTGAAAGGTGCTCCTGGTCGTCACTGCAGCCACTTGGGGCCTCCAGTGAAGTGCTGGTTCTATGGGCACCCCCAGCCTACATACCTGATCCTTCTGAGGGAGTTAACCCCATCCAGAGCAGGCACCCTGCCCAATGCCTGGACCTTACTGGGATTCAGTCTCAGTTTATTGGCCCCTACCCAGCCCATCACTGCATCTAGGGACACCAGTGCAGGGCCTGCATGGCCTCTTCTGTTTCAGATATAACAGAGAAATAGAGCGTGCTGATGACACCACGCTCCAAATCTCCAAATGACCTCCTAAAGCCGCAGTGGCTTTTTATAGACGTTGAATAGTACTGGGGGGGGGGGATGGTACCTTGTGGCACTCCCTAGTCAGTCCTGAGAATCGTGACCCAGTGCTACTCGTTGTATGCAAGACCCTTTCCCAGAGGTCACAAAGATGGGGAGGACTGCACCACATTTTCCCCTGAATGTTTGCATCACCTTTAGAGATCATGAATATTAGCACTTGCCCAATTTTTATTTTATTACTGTTAATTATCATTGCCGTGGTAATTTTCTGTGTACAAAGCTCCCTGAGACCCAATCTTATCCAAGCCTGCTCAGAAATAAGATGTACTCTTAAGGAAGCATGCATAGGATTGTACTAGACTTATGTGATTTTTCTTCACAGCTGTCTTGAAAGTAGTTTAGGCAAAATGCTCTGCTCAGTGTGTCAGCCTGGAAGGAACGTCAACACTTCACCAGGGTTTCACAACTGATGGAATGTAGGTATCCAAAATGTTCCTTGAGCTTCATTGTCCTCCTGTGAGTCTACATACAATATTAGCATCTTTATTTGACATTGGAAAGGTTGCTGGGATTTTGTAAACCAGTTGAATGTGAACCATTTGGGGAAACTTCCAGATGTTAGTGTTATGCTACTACAAGGTCCAACCCAAGACATTTTGCTGCCTGTGGCAAAGGACAAGATGGCGCCCCCTCCATTCTATGTACAGAAGTCAACAAGAATTTCAGTTGACTCTTACTTGAAAACTGGCAAACCTGAGGGCAGCAGGCTACTTTAGGGTGTGCAGAATAGGCCATCTGGCACATAGAGCTCTGTCCTCCAAGACAAGGGAATGGCAGGGAGGAATGGCCGGCAGGCTGCCAACATTGTCCCCCAGCATCTGCCACCTGAGGCGATTGCTTCACTCTGCCTAATGGTAGGGCCATCCATGGGTAATAATACTGAACAAAATCTGTTTTAATTAGATTACTGATCACCAGAGAAAAGCTTGAAGATTTTAGCAGTTATCATGCTTATGATGCTTATGATGGCATCTTTTTTGATGTTGCAGAGCAGTGATTGCTACTTAGAAACCTTTGAGCATGAATAACATTTGTGAAAAGAGGATGATTTGATTTGATTTGATTTGTTTGTTTGTTTGTTTGTTTCAATAAAGAAGAATACAACCGTCTCAGAAGAAATTCTGGCTTCTAACTTTATCCGAAACATAGTGTAGATGGTGCTAGTTTTGAGGGTGACAACTGTACTGTGCTGTGCAAAGTAGAAAGAAGCAAGTAATAAGAAAGTTGGCATTTATTCTTTATGTGGGCATATTTGTTCCTCAAAGTCAGCCTATGAGGACTATTAGCATTTAAATAAATGATTCAAGGCTTTTGGGAGAACACAAGCGGGGGGGGGGGAATCTTTTCAGTATTATAACATGACAGTCTACAATGTAGTAGAAAAAGAAGGCTGTCATTTTTTCTTCAATTACAGAAGGCAAATATTTATTATTTATAAGTATTCGCCTTGTATAGGCTTAAATGTTATTTATGAACCTGTTGCATAGTGATTTTCAATGTAACTCATTATTTTTAGCCTTAGGGTGTTGTAAAGGAGCATGGATATATTTAATGACACTCTGCTAGTCAGCGCAATTACACTGTAATCATTATGTAAAATGTGCTATTAATTAAACCAATTTCTAGTTAGAACATTTCTCCTCTGCAGGGCTTAATCTTAATCTCCAGCAATCTTTCTCTCTGTTTTTCACCTATTAATTATATGGTCCCTTTTTAAAGTTACATCTATGTTTTTGTTTTTCACTGATCTTGTGGAGCCCAGCTGTCCTGCTCACCCAAGATAGGCACCAGTTAATGTGGTAAGAACTATATATACACCAAGCTCTGGGAAATAAAGGGTGCAAATATTAGTTGGGGATATCTCTAATTTTAATGGCACAGATCTGATGATCTGTTGTGGCAAGTGGGCATATCTTCCAAATATTTTTGTCCGTGCATTCACCAATGCAATTAAAAAAATAATAATAATCCAGTTGTTTATTTCAAGCAACAAAATGCCATTTAAGTTGAATTTCATATTTACATTCACCAAAGTGCAAAATGATGCATGCAATCCCTGAATTGATGCTTCTATATTTTAACACCCAAAACCAGACCTAGGATATTCCTCTAACTCTTCTCTTGATTGTCCTCTGAAGCTCAAGTCACAACCAATGCAATATCATGGAAGACCTACACCAGTCACCCAGCCCTATTAAAGATGATGGTGGTGTGGATATAGTGCCATTAAAGTAAATGCGACTATATAGTTTAAATAGGAAGTACATCTAAGCCTCTCCCTCCAAAAAGGGTACAATCAAAATTTTGACAGTGGCGAGAACCACAAGAGGCATGGCACAGTGGGAGAAGGACAGATAACACATAATGAATGCAAGCAAAGCAAAGCATATTTGTTTTCCAGTTACTTTCACTTTCAAGCCAGAGTATCTTTAAATTCCAGTTTTGATGTAAGGACACTGGGCAGTATCCAACACTGCCGCTCTGCCTATGCAGTTGATGTAGCACTTGCATAAGTGACCTCTAGCACAACGCCAATGGCATATGCTGGAAGGACGGGTTTCCCCAGAAAACCAGCCACTCCAGCACACGTTAATGCATTGCAGAACAGGAAGGAGAAGAGCACAGAGCTAGACCCCTATGAGGCTGATGATGCTGATGAAACTCCCACAGGAATTAGTGTTAACCTTTTAAATGAACATACTGGGTACAGGATGATGCCTTTTCTCCCATTTGAAGAACTGTGAGACAGGAAAAATGCTCTGCAGTGTAACCTTACCAGAAAAGATTCCATGTCCTAACCTGCACACAGGTGTAATATCGTCTACTCATCTCTAAGGCCTCATCAGACAGTCAGACTGCACTTATCTATGTGCTCTTTTACAACCCAAGGTCTCCCTGACCTTGGTGCAGTTACTGGAGTAATCTTAATGTAAAAATGAAAATGTCCTTGAATAATTTCTCCAATACATTAAGCACAAACATTTTTTTTCCAGTCAGCACTAAGTTGGTGTGTGTGTGTGTGTGTGTGTGTGTGTGTGTCTTGCCCTGCACCTTTACTTATTCCATGAACAAATTAATTCATAATGGGAAGACGTTTGCCAAACATCTAAGTCTTCAAACAGAATGTGCAACATTCAGGGCTAAAATCGTATACATTCAGCTTATGGAATTTGAGTTCTACCCGTACTTATTGGCACTTGGAGTATTTAATAACACCAAAGGCCTAGATTGGATGATACTTCACCCCCACTCCCAATCTGGCTCCACATATGTGGAGGGATCCAAGAGCATGCCTGCCCTCTCTGCTGATTTGGCACCACTTCCAATATCCCCAGACATCAATGCTGGGCTGTAACATTCAAATATGCCTTAAGTTGCATAACATACAACACGGGTGGAGAACTTCAATCCTGGGTGTCAAGTCCTGCCCTCTGAAGGTAAAAATCTGGCCCTTTTGGGTTCCCCAGAACGACATGCCACACCCTCTTTCCCCAAACTCCAGTCATTTGGTGGTTTCCCCCCACCGTTTGTGAAGTTTCTTCCACATCCCAGAAGGATTGCAATGCATCCCCTTAAGGCTTCATTACTGGCAGTAAGAGTGTTAAGCTGGTATATTTTGGTATTTTGGCCATGCCCCCTTTTCCTTCAGCCCCACTGGAATGTGACCACCAAAAGCTTTTCTGAAATTGAATTTGGCCCTTGGGCTGAAAGACATTCTGAAAGACCCCTGACATACAAGAAAGGTGATTGCTCTTTTTAAATGGTGGATCTGATGACCAGATTCTGTTTGGCTGTATTTGAACCATGTGTGCCTGGAGGCAGGGCCAGCAAGTCAAGTGGACCGAGGGGGCAGGCACACTCTATCGCTTCTCCAAATATATGGGCAGAATTGGAGTGAGGTATTGTCTGATCTGGCCTGAAGAGGAAGTATCCATTGCCGTTTTATGTTTCGATGCCAAAACTTTCTGTCAATTTCTCTACTATTTCTTTGCACCTGTGAACCTATAGATGGTTGTGAAAAGGACATAATGTTGTGACATTGTCAGGGGGTGTTACTGGGCAGAAGGTGGCTATTGTATTTGCTCTAAACTGCCTTTAATTCTTTTCTCACTTTCTTTAGTTGTATTTATTCAGTAGTTTGCTCTTTTCCAGCTAGTGTATATACACAGGGAGGAGTGAGCTCTGCAGCACAGCGGCAGGTAGCTTGAAAAACACATGGCTGGCAAGCACTTTGGCGCTACTCTATTTTTAATATACATGGCTGACCCTAATGATAGTCTATTGAGATGAGGGCAAGGAATGTCTGATCAAGTGGAGATTAATTTTTGACTGTGCTGTCTGGAAATGCATGAAAATGCACTCCTTTTTTTTCTACTTAGACTCACTGGATGCCTTGATTGATTGACTAGTTTACAAATGAAGGTGATAAAATTAGGTTGAAGACCACATACATTTCTTAAAATGAGACTGGCTGGTCATGGAGACAATGAGGTTTGGACAGATTGTATTGCTGGTTTAGGCAATCTTGTGAACATGTCAAGATTTATAGACCTGTACTGTAATGTTACAATTGCAGCTCACTGATATAGGTTTCTTTTCAAATTCTTTCCCATTTTATTTGAAAAAGGCCATTAGAGAGTTATAGACTATTTGAAAAAGCTTTTTCTTTGCTAACCCTTAATAAACTCTTCCAAACAAGGACTGCTGCATTTTTGTATTACATTTAGACAGAAATCTATAACACATGCTCTCCCTGGTTTGGATAATTTGATTATTACTATCTAAATGGAATTATGGCACATATGGGCTTGTAATATATACTAAAGCAAATGTATGTTAGGGTTTGTTCAATATCTTTGGGTACAGCACACGCACACACAACTTTACAAGTAATAATTGAGACTTACCACTGGGTTTTATTCTGTTACAAGCACATTCTTATTAATATTTGAATTTTTAATTATATTAACGGGGCTTTCAAAATATTTACCACTACATCAATGGAACAGATAAGAATTCTAGGATTCATGGGAAACTTTTTTTAAAAACCCTTATGGAATTGAAATTAAGTACAGATGGAACTGAATGAATAATCTAGCAAATATCATTATGAGTGATCAATTCTCATTTCAATTTATCCTTTTAAAATGTATCACTTAAGGTTTTAATATTTTTACCATTTTTAATGTTTTTGTTTTTATTGTTTTACAGTTTTATTTTTATTTTAAATTGTTGTACTCTGCCTTGAAGGCTTTTTAGCAGGTAAGGTGATATAGCAATGCTAATAATTAATTAATTAATTAATTCCACTTTAGAACTTTTTGCTAATAACGTGGAATAAGCTCTCAATTTCTGGGGTGTGTAATCCTCTTATGGCCTCCCTAATGCAGTTGATACTACATTAGTATGGGATAAATTTTCAAACAGCCTAACACTTCTAGTCCCCTCCCCATCCAGTATGGAAAAAAAAGCTTTCTCTTTTTCCATACTCCAGCCTTCATTACCCATAGCCCAAATTTACTTTCCCTAATCCTTTCCAACCTGCCCTTTCTGATTGATCCTGGATGCAGAGAAAATCCTCTTTCCTAACAATGACTAATTCAGCTATACTATAGTTCAGTGTTCTCCAACCTTGGGTCCCCAGATGCTTTTGGCCTACAACTCTCAGCATGCTGGGAGTTGTAGGCCAAAAACATCTGGGGACCCAAGGTTGGAGAACACTGCTATAGTTTAATATAACTACATGTCAACCAGTGATTTTTTATCACCCTCAAAGGGTGGTACGATGCAGCCTCCAAATTGGATAAAAAAGGGAAGAATTACAATGAAACGTTTATATCTATCTATCTAGATAGATAGATAGATAGATAGATAGATAGATAGATAGATATGACTGATGCCTTTTGGTGCCATCTGCAGGCTGCCACCCAAAAGATATCGGTGATAGTTTAAAATGTATGCTATCTAAAATGGAGGCTTGAATGTCTTCCTTCTTGGAGGAGACTCCAAGAAGTTGTCCCAGTTTTCCACATCTTCAGTTCCAGCCTCACAGGTGGTGGAAGCAGATAACCACTTAGGACAGGTGCAAAGGTGGGGAGCCTCTAGCCTAGATGCAGCCCATGGGCCTCCCCTCTACCCCCTCCCCTAAGCTGCAATTTTAAAAAGCCTCCATTTGTGCCAATGCAGGCTTTTAAAGGGCCTAATTGCCATTCAGGAGCATGGGTTGCTGCTGCTGCTGCTGCTGCTGCTGCTGCTAGGGAAGTTAGGGCTTAACCTCTCCTCCACCAATGCTGTGACCTTCCCTTGAAAAATCGCACTGTGATATAGACTCCATTCATACCGTGGTCTGAGAACTTCCTGCAGCCCACAGGGAAGTTGGATGCTGGGCTCATGCTGTCTACAGACAACCAGCTACCGTGTTCTTAGGGAACTTTAAAGTAACAATAATGTTATCTGTTTTCTACCTGTATTATCCTTTGGGCAAGCAGCTAGACATAGTTAGACATTACTGACAATAGTCTCTGTCCAACCTTACTTTCATGGTGGGGAAACTGGGGCAAATCTGAACTACCCAGAATAAGCCAATTTATATGAGGGTTCTTTACCATTTTAATTTTTGGTACCCTACCCTGCCCTACCAATGCAGTTCGTCCAAGAAAAGGTATCATCGGAAACATTTGGAATCCTACCTACATGCCTTTCTTGGGAAGTATCATAGCAGCCTCTCCCGCAACACGTTACATCCTATATTTGGCCAGTTAGCGGAAATACTTGTGACGTACTGAATTTCTGTTATTTCCAGTCTGTAGCCCCGAACACTTTATAGATTCAAGCCCAGCTGGACTTGCCAAGTGATTGCTTGGTACATAAATTTTTTAGGGGTGCCAACGAAGCCTAGTACAGTATGGAATGGGTACTCTGGATCACTTGTCCTGTTGCACAAGATGCAGGAGTCTGAGTCTCAGATCATGCATAATGGTTACAACTTGCATAAAAGAATTTGGATGTAGAAACAGGTGACCAGTTACCGCAGACTCTGCTTTATGACTCAATCCTTGTTGGCTCCCCAAAATGTCTACAGACATGACTTCTAGGAGAAACAATTTCCCCATTCACCCAGTCCTACTAGCTATAATAGCAGTGGATTTCACAGCTTGTCCTCAGCTGGGCCAGCAACGCGTAGTGCGGTTCTCATTGGGACTAGCAACCCTTAGGGATGTTTTATGCAAGACAAATTTCTTATATAGAAGTCACTTTTCTGAGGGAGAGTGCATGAATCTTGCATATAGTTTGTCTGCTGTGTGTTCACTCATGCAGTGAAAGAGTACACATGATGAAGTACACATGGAATGCATGCTATTTTCTTCATGGACGTGCTCTGCATGTAGGGAATATCATTCTGTGTAAAAGCAACACTCTGCCAAGCAGGCTAAACACCAGAGTGGATCTGCATCAGACCAGGTTGGGTCGTTGAGAGCTGTGTGGTGGCTTTCTCTAATCACGGCACCTTTACATCTCCATCCCCTTGTCCAGAAAAAATAACATGTTGTGCGACACTTGTTCCTTATGTTCCAAGCATGATGTGTTCATAAATGATTTGGATTCAGTAGTTTACAATGTCCATCTGGACTGCTACTCCCCATAAATTCAGGCCACAGCTCTCCCTGCTGGTCACTTGGCAATAAAACTTGCAGTACCCTTCTTAAACGGAAGGGGGATGCCTTTTGGCCCAGCTTCCTTTGCAGTATCAGCACACATCATTGGGCGCTTGCTTCCTGAAGAAGCAGGGATTATTGTAGGTTGAAATGGACAGTATCCAATGCTGTCACAGCACCAGTGCTAATGACGTAGTGCTAGTGTAAACCAATGTTAACGCAGCATCGTTAGTGTTTGCTAGGTGAAGGGAAAAAGCAGTGATTAGACACTGAATTTCAGCAGCATGATTTGCCACTGAATTTTGGTGCAGTTTGCTGACAAATTTCAGTGGCAAATTGCTGTTTTCCCCCTTTGTCCTGGAAGTGCTAGTGATGTTGCACTAGCGTTGGTTTATGCCAGCACATCATTAGCACTAGTGCTGTGACAGTTTTGGATACTGCCCAATGTTTTTATTTGTATATTCTTTACTATACCTTGGGCATTTTTTTTACTGGAAAGGTGGCCTGCAAATGCTGTTAATCAGAATAATAATAATAATAATAATAATAATAATAATAATAATAATAATAATAGAGAAATATAACAATCAACATCTTGCTCTCCAATATCAGGAGTCACTGAATTTTCCTACCCAGGAGAGCAGAGAACGAAATGCATGCGTAAAATAAAAATAAGACTATTAAAATGCAACTGTGTGTTAATCCAGCTTCTCTATCATTAATGAGATAATTTTCTCTTTAGTGTGTTTCTCATCAGAAAAATACACAGCTGGTTAATTAAATGGTAATAATTAAAGCACAGGGAAATTAGCTTGCTTATCAGAAAAGGTTTAAGAGATCCTATCCCAAATATTTTTACTTGACCAGATCTGTTCTACACATTTGATAGCCGGCTTCCCCTCTCTCTCATTCCCGGTAATATGGGAGACTTCTTATAATAGCTGTGAGGTTTGTTTTTTTCTAGAAATGTATGAAATCTCACTGTGGAAGCATTTAAAGGTTTAGATATGTTTGGAACACAGCTATTTTTCAGTCTTCAAAGGTAGCCAATCCAAGTGCCTGTTAGTTTACAAGTGTATGCCATCTTTCTCCGTGGTTGTCAGTGAAAATAGACTGATGGATCACTTCCCCGTGTCACTGCTCTAGACTGGTGACAATCAGTGAAATGATTGTGTCTGCCTCTACACATATCTGTAATTGATTGCCTAAACCCTAAGACTCTCTTTCCTAGTTGATATGATGGAACATTGGACTGAAATCACTCTCGATGAGGAGGAGTCAGGACCATTTGTTATTTACTTCTCTGCTTGCTCCTCTCTCCTACTCTGCTTGAATTGTCCCACAAGAACACATTATGGTAATCAGACAGAATGTATGTATAGGAATCAATCAAAAGGAAAGCCGTCACAAGAGTTATGACATTACAAAGTCTGTTTGTAACTTTTGATTTATGGAAGATTTTTTCTTTTACAAATTGTGAGTGAGGCATGGTGGGATGGCTTAACCCTTGAACACCTCTGAGAGTAGTAAAACAGACAGACACACACACACACACACACACACACACAAGAATTAACACAGCTAATTCTCATTTATCAATCCCTGTTTCATTATGAGTGCTGCTTAGACTTTTTTTTTAAGATAATGTACACCATGGCATTCTGAGACATTTTGGTTTTGCATATATTAATTTTTGTACCTGCTCTGGAAAGGTGTCAAAACACACCGTCTTAAACCTTGAGCACAAGAAGAGTGTCAATTTTTCATAAAACTGATGCAGTTTCATTGACATTTGCACAATTTCCCCTCTAATATTTTCAACTACTATTTTAGAGATGTGTGAATTGTCAGTAAGCCCCAAACATTTGGCAATGACCTGCTTTTTTTCTGTTAATTTTTCATATGGTAACTCATCATCACAAGGTGACTTTTCCTCGATTTTTGCCTGCTGAACTTTTCTGCAGAATGTGCCCTCATTTAGTGAAGAGATAATAGTTTTGACTTATCGTCTCTGGAAAACATAATGAAATGTAAGTGAATCCTTAAACAGAAGAGTAGACCTCCAAAACATCCAACTGGATAGGAACCAGTGACTGGGTTCACATAACACAACAAGCCACCATGGGCAGCCAACCATGGTAGCTTGTTGTGTCATCTGAACCTGAAGTGTTTTCCCTTGGGTGGCTTATTTTTGGGAAACAATCCACACAGAGAACCCATGACTTGTTGTAGGCTTGTTCTGGCCCACAACGGGTTGTCATGTCATCCAAACCCAGGAGACCGATTTTATCATGGGTTGCCATGATCAGCTACAGAGCCACTTGGCAAGAGAGGCAAAAAAAGCCTGTGCTACTTGCTTTTCATGATCTCGCCAGTAACTGCCCTTCCATTGATGTGAAATGGCACTTTAGAAGGACTGTGACTCGTTCCCCATCTTCTTATTTTTTATTTTTTTGGTGTCTCAAAATGCACAGCTGGGGTCATAATTTTTTAAATTATTAGTTTTGGGTCGGTCTTTTGCAAGTATGTAAATGCACACTTATGGCTATCCAATATGAGTATTGGCAAGACGATGTGGCCTATCAGCTAATTTGCACATCCCTGCGAGGGACTGGGGGGGGGAAGAAATAACAGTAAGAGAAAGGAGGGGCCCAGTAGCACAAGTCAGAAGCACCCGAAATGGGGGCAGGGAGCCAAAGGAGTAAGTGCACCAAAAGGTGGGGGCAATATCTCCCCCATGGCAATGTGATCCTCTCAGTTTTAGGAATTGAACTGAGACTTCTCAGTGTCCTCCACCTTTTCAACACTTCCCTGACTCTCCAGCTACTCCAGAAAGGGGAGACATTAACTCCCACCCTTCTTGTGACTCCATCCAGTCCAGATGGAGGCACTGTTAGCAGGTGGTTTCTCTGCCCAGTTCAGTGGTATTCAACCTGTCCTGGAGGGGGTTGCACTCCCCTGAAAGGTGAGGTGTGCAGCTTGGGGATGTTCCTGGATCCATCATTGTCACTGGAGGTCCAGGTGGCCTCGGTGGCCAGGAGTGCCTTTTATCAGCTTAGGTTGATATACCAGCTGTGCCCCTATCTGGACAGAGATAGCCTGGTGACAGTTATCCATGCTCTGGTAGCCTCCCAGTTGGATGACTGTAATGTATTGTATGTGGGGCTACTTTGAAAATGGTTCAGAAACTTCAGTTAGTTCAAAACGGAGCAGCTAGCTTACTAACAGGGACTGGCTGATATGATCATGTAACACCAGTGCTTTGTCAGCTGCACTGGCTTCCAGTCCTCCATTTCCAAACTCAATTCAAAGTGTTGGTGTTGACCTTTAAAGCCCTAAAAGGCTTGGGACCAGAGTATCTAAAGGAACATCTCCTCCTGTATGTACCTGCTCAGACCGCTAGGTCATTTTCAGAGGTCCTCCTCTGGGTCCCCCACTGAAGGAAGCTAGGCAGGTAGCTGCAAGAGAGAGGGCCTTTTCAGTTGTGGTACCCTGCTTATGGAATACCTTCCCCCAAAGAGGTTCACCTGGTGCCTACATTGTAATTTTTTCAGTGTCAAGCAAAGACCTTTCTTTTCTCTCGGGCATTTTAGAGACCAAGTTCTCATATGCCTGATGCCATTTTTCAAAATTTTGGAATGACTTGGGCCATGAAATGTTTGGCCTAATTATTTAGTTTGTTTATTCATTAAGAGGCTCTGGAATTATACAGTAGTTTATCATTTTGGATAAAATAATATTTTCAAGAGGAAAAACACAATTACCCCAATTGAAAGATGAGTTTTAACAGGCAAAACATGTGTGAGTGTGTGTGTTTGAAAATGAACCAGAATGTAATACAAGAAAAAATATGAGAGAAACCATGTGTTGGAATAACAGTAAGGAGAATGTTTCTGTACATGATTTTTCATTTATAGATAGCTAGCATTAATATACTTGCCTATGGCTTGTGCATTACTGTTGCCACCTATATATAAATGAAACTTGATTTATAGCACCACATTCTTTATTGCTCTTTGGTGCACCTACTGTCTTTCTTGGACGCCTATTGGCTGCCTGGTTGTTAGAATGGGATGATGTTGGACTGCACCATGGCCTAATGGGTAATAATAAATACATCAGGTGTATGTGACCTGGGATTTTGAGGTGTTGGGGTAGGGGATTGTATACCCAGAAAACCAATCACAATGCAGGAAGAACAATAGCTAAAGCTTTTAGTACTCTTTAAGTTTCCTCATCGATCCCCATGGCATCTGATTATATCACAGAAGTTATATCAAAAAACTACATTAAATGTCAACTAAATCAAGACTTTTCATGATTCTTTTTTTTTTAAAAGCAATGAACTTCAGGACAAACACTATGCTATGCATGAAGATCACCACCTTGAGAACAGAAGTCTGCATTTCATACACTGTATTTTCAAATGGAACTAAAATGAAGTTGTGTGTTTTATTCATTTTATTATTTCCCTCTTTATTTATGTTGGCATTCAGAAAGCATACAGCAGGAATCACAAATGGTAACCGTTCTTTACATTTCTAATCTAGAATGCTTTTCTTGCGAGGCTCAGAAAGGACTTGACAGATATTAACGTCTACAGCTCCATAAAACTTCTTTGGAGACAGTTGATGATGAAGAGGAAAGATGTAACTCTTTTTCCTAATAAAGACAAAGTTGAGACGCAAAGATTACTAGTCTAGATTTTATAAGGCCAGAACACCCTCAACATGAGGAATGTAAGCGTTTTATCTTCATCTTTTAACTCCTTCCCTTGTTGGCATTGCAAAGACCTTTGTGTTCTTCAAGAGAACTTGGCCTGTTAGATTGGTTATCACTGAAACATCCCTCATTTTGAAAGTCGCTGATCCATTCTTTGGACTCCAAGGGTTAAGACATATGCTCCTGCTGAGCTCAGCCAGAAGCTCTTGCTCCACAATCCCATAAATCAAGGGTAGGCAAACTGGTGCCCACCATATGTTTTGCACTACAACTCCCATAATCCCTGACTATTGGCCATGCTGGCTGAGGCTTATAGAAGCTGTAGACCTAAAATCTGGAAAGCAACTACTCCTGACATAAATCATGGTAGCCGAACAGCTATCGCACAGGGGTTCCATTTCTCACAAATGTTTGTTTGTTTACATTATTTCTACACAACCCAGATTATATATATGTGTGTGTATATGTATATATGTGTATATGTGTGCGTGTGTGTGTGTGTGTATACACACACACACACACACACACACACATACATACACGGAAATAGCATCAGCATTCACCCTTCTGTATACATTAGGTCTGTAACTCCAAAGTGCAAATTGTTTGTAGAATCTCAATTACACTCCTTATAATATTGTCATTTATAATCAGCTCACTACAAAAACAGGTCTTTTAGAGGGTAAAAAAATCATTTGAACTTGTGATCTGCAATACATCTGAATATTCAGATAAGGTCATCGGTCAGAGCAGGGGTGACAGCTACGGTCAATAAAAAGGTTCAGTGAGACAAAAACTTTTTGTCTATGTGGGAATAGACTAAAGACAAGAGGTTCTCAAGAGGGATAAAGAAGATTACATTTTGCTGTGTCACCAGTTCATCTGCAAGATGCTTAAGGTCCAGTGGCAAGGCCACCATATCCTACTTCTGCTGACCACACCAGTCTCTTGTCATTAGATTAGTTGCCCTACTATTGTTGGAGCCTGAATTAGATGGAGAGTGATGGACCATGGTTACAGCTGTGAAAGATCTCATCTAGCTAGCATCTACCTTCTCAGACTGTTCTTCAGAAAGAAACTGCTCTATTTTGGGTAGAGTTTTTATTAGACTATAGCTACTCAAAGTTGGCCACAGAGGGACAGTCTAGACCAGGACTCCTCTGATGTAGTTCTTAGCATTTTGTTTGTGTGTGTCATTATTCCTAGATATTTCTCTGCTACTCTTTGTGCCTCTCCTGTACATGCGTGTTTTCTTTTCCCAGGATTGCTGATGATCAGCAGCCCAATCTATAGGTGGAGTTAAATGAACCTAAACACATTGACCGGGTTTGCACGATCACCACAGCCCACTGTGATTTAAGCAAGCCATGGTGGGTTGCTGCACAGGCCAGCAGCCATTTTGAATATTCAAGCTGCAGTAGGCGGTCACCGTAGCTTATCGTGTCGTGCGAACCTGGCAAGGGTGAGTTGTTGGCAGGGGAGGCTGGTGACTCCTATTTTGGTGGGGCTTCTTTTCCATTGCACTGGTTTGCAGCTGTTATTTGGAGCTTCATAGGAGCTGTCCATGGTGCTCAACCTATTTTGGGGTGGAGTTCATCACCATGGATAGCACCTATGAAGCTCCAAATAAAGCCTGAAAAACCTGCAATGGAAAAGGAGCCCCACCTTAATAGGAGTCAGCAGCCTACCCCGGTTGTTGGTGCTGTTAATAAACCATGCAGAACCCATAGGCTGTTTCAGGGTTGTGGGTGGTTTGTTAACCAGTGTCAACAGCCCACCCTCACTGTGTTCGAACCACACAATATTCAAAATGGTGACCCGCCGCATGCCACAGAGCCCACCGGTTCACACAATCAAGCAGATGGGCTGCTTGATTGTGTGAACCGGCCCACTGAAATATATGGACTGAGGCAACCATGGGGGATCTCTGGCCTATAGGCCTAATCTGTCCCATGGGTTTTCCCAATCTGGCCCACATGGTCGTTTCTCATGGGAACACCCTTTCCCCAAACCATGTCCCATTATCTTAGCCGGCTGAGAAGGCTTTGCCTACTGCTCACCATCCCCAGTCAGGAAGTGTGTGTGTGTGTGTGTGTGTGTGTGTGAGTGGGGGGATGTGTGTCCGTAGGTATGTGTGTCTATATGAGTGTGTATGTGTGTATGGGGGAGGACAAGCATGTCGGGGGCTGCATGTCAGCAGCGGTAAGTGGCCAGACCCACTTTGGGTTGTGGGTCTACCCACTACTGCCATGCATCCCTTGGTGTGTGTGAGTGTGTATGTGTGTGTGCTTGTCCAGATCCAGTCTGACCCTCATGCTGAAAAAGGTTCCCCACTTCTGGACTAAGGTATGCCTACCTCTGCATACAATTGAGCTGCAATTCATTAGGCGGGTTAGTTTTTTTTAAGTGTGTGTGTGATGTGTGTGTGTGTGTGTGTGTTTAAGCTGAGCATACACACAGCATGCCTACCTCGCAAAAAACAGTTATTTAGCAGGACTTAACAAATAAAAAGTGGGTTGACACCTTGAAACAGCTGGAAGGTCAGAAACACAGCATCAGTTAGTGTGGCTGCTGAACAGGTAGACATGCACACAATCAGAATAAGTGTTGTTGTTTTTTAAGGAGGAGCTCTGAGGAGAAGAAATAGCTCATCCTTGATTGCATCTTGTTATTCTCTTCATTGAATGTTAAAGTTATGTAACACTCTGTGAAGTGTCTATATTTTGTGTAGCATATGTATCTTATTTTATTTTATTTAATTACACACTTAAGTGTGATAACCAGTAGCTTTTGTCACCTTATGCAAAGCCCTTGGGCCTATGGTCTCATAGATACAGTATGTAGTGTGATTCAGGTTGCTTTAGGTCCCTACCCAACCCAAGCAGTGGACAGCAGTTGTACTTGGTGAAAGTGATTGGCTATTCTCTTCAGTTTCTGTTTAGTATTGATTTCCAGAGGGATAGCCATGGCGGGTGTTTTGTTCCTTTTCCTTGGTACTGGTGACCTGCAGATGTGCAGACCATCCTCCTTCCTTGGCTGTCACTTGGCGGCAGTGTACTTTACACACCATTGGTGTTGAGAACATGGTCCAGAGTCCAGAGGCTTTCTACTTTAATTCAAATGCCACTCTTTATCTCTTTATTTACACTTCCTTCTTCCTAATGATTTGCCAAGGTTTTATAAAGTTATAGGTAAATTTAGTAAACCTTGTTTTCAGAAAAGAAGGTGCTTCTGAGGGGGGGGGATGGAGTAGTATCTCAAGTTGGTCAACCAATAATAATCTGAGACAATCGTAGTTGCATTTCTTTAAATTTCTTTGGATATTAGTGATGAGACAACCCTATAATTAACCATAAACCTGGTGCTCTTTGAAATGTATCAGTAACTGCAGTATTGTTGGACCACACTTAAGAAGCTAAGGATGATTAACCTTTGTCTAGGTTATAAAATGGCCCATTTGAAAACTGTTGCCACTGAATATATTACCTTGATATCAATTGGATTATTGAGTGAAAGTTTTACATGATGTTTGGTGTATGATGAAAGATGTGTGGTTACAAACTGTTTATGACAAAAGGAAAAGCCTATAAAAGATTAATGCAGACTTAGAAGAGGTTTTCTTCCCACTTAGCTTTAGACAATGCATACATGAGTAACCAATATCTTTATCTACCTTAAAAGGGTGTCCACTTATTAGATGATTCTCAATTTCTCACTGCAGTCATAGCAATAGTGGTAAAAGATTCAGATGGTATTGTTTGCGTGTGTATAGGTGAGATAATGAAGAGTCAGACACAAGTATATATGGTTTCAAATCAGGGCCACATTTATTGATTAAAGATCTGTGAAGGGCGAAGGGCAATGCTAATCTACTCTGGCCATTGGCCGGGGAAAACCATGATTTGAGTGAATGCATCCTAACCGAATCGGAGGCGGGATGCCCCACCCCCGTCCAATTGCGCTCCATGTGGAGCTGGAGGGCCTTACCAATGTCAGCCTCCCATTGGTGCCGCGAGCGAGACAGCCAATGTAGGTGAGAAAAGGTAGAGCCCCAAAGGCAGCCCAATCTCCCTCTTGACATTAGCGAGGGAAGCCTCCGGTAACCGCCAGTCACCTTGAAAAGATGCCACTGGATGATCACCAGGCCTGAAAGAGACCGAGGGCGGGGAGACAGGGTGAAGCTTAAGTGAAGCTCCCAGCTCCCCGCCCCGCCCAAGCCCATTGGCTTAGGCAGCATGATCTGACTCCCCACGCGCAAACTTCTCCCTGACCCCAAAGGCGGGGCTGGGGAAGTCCATTTACAAAACTGAGCTTTTGTTAAGGATTGGGGAATGACAACTAGACTGAAATCTGTTTCTCTCTCTCTCTCTCTCTCTCTCTCCGTGAAGAATGTATGCTGTCCCTATCTCCACTTAGTTGTCTTGGGATTGCTAGTTGCTGCCTAAGCTTTGAATGCAATAACAGTGGGCAAGTAGGAACATGCTATTGACACTGAAATACAGGTGCAATACAGGCTAAATACTGAAAAAGTTGCAGTTGAACTGACGGTAGCTGAATCTAGTCAAGGCTGAAGTTCTGAACATCAGTACATTTGGGACATCACCAATGGAATTCTGCCAAGGTAGTCACCTAGGGATGCCATCATTGGACAGGTGCATCATTGCAGTTACACCACCTAAGAGCACCTTCAATTTTCAAATCCACACTTGGTGATTGGCTCTGATGCCTCTTTAAACATTAAGCATTGACAACTGTTATGCTAGTTATACGTATCAATAGTATAACAGTTGTCACGTATGGTCACACAAGGACTCTTGTCACATTTAATTTCATTTCACTCCTTTCTCTCATTGTCCTAGAACTATTCTTTACACATTTCCTGTGTACATACACATCATTCTCCTGGAATTGCAGGCTGAGAGGCGTTAGGGATCCCCCCCTTACCTATTCTGATTAAGGTCAGCTGGAGGACAGAGGTATTACAGACAACTATGCTCACATCTTCATCACAACGAATATGGGTAGGTGGCTGCATACTGTAACTGGATACACTTTAATGCACATCTTGCCCTCTACAGTCTAGAATATTTTGTGCTGGTATGCTTCATCTGCACCGCAGACAGGATCAATGGAGGTGTCAGCACAATGGGTGCATCAAAACTCTGATGGTGTTCCACCATCCGAGGTGTGGTTAGTGGTGATATATGGGACAGGCCTTCTGAGTAGTGGAACCCCTTCTTCTTAAGGTATAGCTCCCACATTGCTGGTCTTTTGTCATCTATAAAGATCATTTTATTTCATCAGGATTTTGGTCTGGAGTGACTGTGTTCCCCTGATGTTTTATTGTTATGCCCATAATATTCTGCCAGACTCCAGTCTCTGGGGTATTTATTTACCATTCTCCTACAATTGTTGAAGTCAAATCAGTAATGTGAAAAACATAAGGCAAGCCCCAGTGCAGTCACACCCTGGGTTTTTAGCCTAGGATGTGATTAAATAAAAAGATAATTTTATTTATTTATTTATTACGTTTCTATACCACCCAATAGCTGAAGCTCTCTGGGTGGTTCACAAAATAAAACAATATCCTTGTATCCTCTGAGATGTTGTGAGTGGTTTTGAAGATTCCAACAGAAGAACAGGATATAAATCTACTAACCAACCAACCAACCAACCAACCAACCAACCACCAAAGTTGAAATCTGAGAGATTATAATGTTTTTCTCAAATTTGCTCATATTAAGAAGAAATGCTGATTCTCTTTCCCCCGTTTCTTGGCTTTCCCAGGAAAAGAAGCACACGCTACCGTAAAGTTTTCATTTGCTGGGAGCTCAATAAAAGTGCCGAAGATTCACAGCCACATTTGGAAGAAAGAAGCAAGCTGGGAAAGGCTGAAGGACAGCCCAGCTCAGCAAACTTAGCAGGGAGAGTTAAAAGTGAATGAACTGCTCAGAATACCGAGTTCCTCAACCTCCAGTTTATGTTCTGATTCATCCAGCAGTTAAAATGCAGATCCACAGCCAAGGAACTTTTCTTTTCTTTTCTTTATTTTGGAACAGGACCTGTTGGGGAGTCTAAGGAGTTTAAGTTGTCCGTTGGGACCACAGGTCTCTTAATAAGCCCCCTTTGGTTTCCCTATCAGTCTTTATTTCCTTTTCCCATTCTGCCATGGAGAAGAGTTCTATATTCCCTATTTATTTTTTTTGGTTTCCCTGTACTTCCCCAATGTAATTATGAATCCAGAATGGAAAACTGGGTGCTGCAGAGAACCTAAAGGCATTCATTTGGCATCTCTTGCCAAGGCAGGATTTTCACTGTACCCTGTGATGTGCCATGTCGGATGCATCCAGTGGAGGCTGGATAGCAATTTTAAAGTTCAGACTAAAAGCCGGAGTGGATACACCGCCTCACTGACATTGGAGTCACCAGCCTCCACTGGATGCATCCATAGGCAAAGATTTCATGTAAGTTTATTTTCAAACAGCAATCGAGGCCTCAGAGGACTTAAGCCATAATGGCATATAACATGGAGGGAAGTGAATACATTGGGATTCATCAGCCAAAGTGGACAGCTAGAAACCCCCTTCCAAAACAATATATATTGTATGCCTAACATGTCTAAACATTTGTATCGGTGCACATGAAGGCAACTTCCAACCCTGCATTTGAATTCTAAATTTTCTGGCAAGATTCTAGCTAAGATATTTTTTTTTCCCTTAGCAGTTTGGGGTCTTTCCCCACCCTTACAACACTCCATTTGTATCCAAGTCTGACATTGCTATCTTAAGAAATAATGCATTGTGGGCTGAATTTACTCATGGTGTTTCCTGTGATCTCATAACAGGATATCTGTTATATGACAGGATCTTTCAAACCATCACATCAGCTACTTCTTTTGTCACCAACTTGATAGATCATATTCTCAATCCAATCCCATAAAAGCTGTTTGGAAAATTGCAAACTTACACCACTTCTGCAGGTCCAGCCAAAAACCCTTTAATTTATAATCATGGACATAAATTTCATAGCTAGTGTTATTGTCATTCCGCACTTGAATTATAGTACATACGGGGAGTGGCTTGTGGCAAAGGAGCAATGTCACCATAATTTCAATGTAATTCCAGTGACAATCATTATATCTATCTATTGGTCATAAATCAATCTAGAGTCTCCATTAAATTAACTGGCACTGTCTTTCAAAGTTGTGAGGGAATTCTAGGAAGGGAATAACATTGCAGGTGATGTCTGTTATGCTGATTCATACACATATAGTTATATGTAGGGTCCAATACTAGAAATATTATGACTTAATCAATGAATTATTAGCACTTTGGTCCAGTGTCCACAGTGTGTAGCCAGTATTTGTGAGGAATGGGTGGGTATCTGGCTTTCTGAACTTCTTATTGGTTGAAATAGTTGGTGTTTTAAAGCAAGCATTTATCTACACATTGGGTGAGTTCACACACGTCACGACAACCCTCCCTGCCAAATTAGCTACGCTGGGTGGGTTGTTTGTGAAACAACCCACAGTGTGCCCGACAGACAGTTCAGGCTCACCGTGAGTTGTCCTCCCACTCCTTCTTCCTCAGTCCTCCCGCCGGTATCCCAGGGGACCCCATGGTAGGACCAATCTTGTCACCCTCCCCACCACAATCGCGAGCCCTTTTGCACTCGCCGCAGCTTCCCCCCCCCTTTTAGTTTCTTTTTTCAGACATTGTTTCTCATGATCTCTGATTTGACAACTAGTGACAGCCCCTTCAAAATGCCCAAGCAGCACATTGGAGGGGCTGCCACTGGTTCTCCACTGCCCTTTTTAAAAAATTGCACCGCAAATGTGCGCAAATCTTTTCAGGGGGTTTTCTAGTTGAAGTTGAGCAAGTGCACACTTGTACATGTTCACAGGTCCAAATAGGCATTCCTCACCTGGGCAATATCCTGGGGGGGGGGTGTCTCCTGTCAAAGTGCAGCAAGCACCCCTCATGGGCATTGATGCAGAGAGGCTGCCAAAAGCTTTATTTTTGACTTTGGTTTCTCTTGACAGCTGTCAATGCAAGCTTTCAAGAGAAACCAAAGCCGTGAGTGATCTTTGTGATCTCACCCCCTTTGTAGCAATATCCCTTAAGGGTTGGGGGGGTTGTTGTTTTTTGGACCCAACTCCTCCCAGAATCCTTCCACTTTCCACACTTTCCTGAGACTCTAGGTGCTTGGGAAGGTGGAAAAGTGTGAGCCACCCAATTTTACGGGAGCACAGAGGTTTGACAGCTAGCTAGCTGTCAAGCCCCCAGTTCCCTTTAAAAGCATTTTTTGATAGGGCTCCCCCTCTCCATGGTTTTTTTTTGACAGGGACATATGCTTGGGCACTTTGAAGGGGCTGTCACTAGCTGTGAAATCGAAGATTGCAAAAAGCGATCTCCAAAAAAAAAAAAGAAAAAAATGGATAAAATGGAAAAAAGCCACAGCGAGCACAGAAGTGTTCATTATCACAGCGGGGTGGGTGGGTGCAGAGCCAGTGGCAGTCACTCCACCTTGCCGCTTGGGCATTGGCGGTGTGGATGGCACTGGCTGGCAGTGCCCAGGAAAGCTTGGCAAGAGTGGCAACATATCTGAAGGTTCCTCTAAAACAGGAGTGTCACACCTCTTTCTGCCTGAGGGTCAATTTCAGTTTAGGAGAAGTCCTCAGGGGCCCATCTATAACATAGTCAATAAACTCCTATCTTTGCATGGCTATTAACCACTGATAGTCTATACAAAAACACTGTCCTCAGTCTGGTCTGAATGAGCCTGTTCCCTGCTTTGATAATTGGCAAGCTAAATACTATTACATACTCATGAATAGCCATGAGTTTTTTCATTACAGTGTCCTTATCATAACATTGACAACTTTACATGAGTTGTCCGAGAATGATTTCCTTGATCTTGGAAACATTGTTGAATACTCTAGTAGTGGAGTCTATTGAGAGTGACTGACAGGCGGGGGGATGGGTTTGCTTGATCAGGGTTTAAGTTTCTACAGGAACTTGGATAACTGCTCACTTTACTTTTCACATTGTTATCATCCACCTTTTAGATCAACATATACAATGTTTCTATGGCTTAAGTTTTGAACTACAAGAATGTTCTTTTGGAATGGCATTTCTTCCCTGGAACTGCACATTTTGTGTATTGTTGCAGATTTTGTGTATATAAAAAACCCAAAAGTAGCTGTGCTGGTCCATGAGAGAAAAAAGCCAAAATCCACAGTTAGGCAATACTTTTCTTAGGACCAAACAAAATTCCACAAAATTGTGCAAGCCTTTGAGTTCTCCACAAGTCTTCATCAGGCTAGGTGGTACAAAAAGCAGAGAGTGGGGGAAAGAATCAAAGAGAAAAAAATCGGCCAGATGTTATGACAACAATGGGTCAGCAGTTTAGATAGACCCAGTCTTGAAACTGAGATTTGCAGCACTGTAGATTTGCAACGAATTAGTTGTAGGGGTGTAACCAGAGGAAGATTTTGTACCACCTGAAGAGAGTTTGCACTGAGGGTTCATCCCCTCAAGCCACTAGGTAATACTCACAATTTGGCTTCAATTTACTTCTTAACCTAGTATACCCCCTAAAATTAACCTCTGGCTTTGTTAATATAAGGACTGTCATGTTTCTCTGCACTTCTGCTTTATGCTGCCTAGGGAATTTATGTGTTTCGCCAAAAGCAAGAGGCAGATTAGTTTGTGTTCTCAGAAATCGAAAATTGCTTCTCCTTCCCAAAATGCATTGCTAGGTGTAATCTGAAACCTGCAACACCTACCACAGTGACTAATTCAGATTGAAAAGCTCCATTTTGAGCCTGGGTCTATCTAAACTGCAGATCATGGCGATAACACCTGGCCAAATATTTGGACTTTGGGCAGTATCCTATTGTGCCTGTGCACTAGCGGGACCAACCACTAGTGCAAAGGGGAGTTAACAGTTCTAAAAGCAACCCAAAATGAGTGGAAACATTCATTTCTGGGATGGGGCAGGTCGGCAGAACTTGCAGAACAGTGATCTGCTGACCTGTTCCACTCCATTTCCACTTGTTTCTTGGGTTACCTTTATTGTGAACCGCCCAGAGAGCTTCGGCCGTGGGGCGGTATATAAATGAAATAAATGAAAATGAATGAAATGAACTGCTAACCCCATTGTGCAAGCAAACTGGCTCTGCTGGTGCAACAAAATCAGTGGGAGTGCAGCAGCTCCACTGGATTTTGCCCTTTGTTTCTTCCCTCAGGAAGTATTTCTTGCAGGATCTACTTTGTTTTTCACTAGAACCTTGAGATCCACCAATTGGAACCTGATGCAGAAGATACAGTGTACACTTAGAATTAAAAAGAGTTCTAAGCCCAGGAACTTGTTTTGAGGACCAGGACTGAACAGAGCTCACACTCCTTCCACACAAAAATCCATTCCTGCTTAACCTAAGATTTCTTCAAGATAGGTAGACCTGCTCTTTTGAGAAATTTGTATAAAGGTCTACCTCTGTTGTTTTTCAAGAAGTAGACAATGTCTCTCCACTTACAGCTGAAGCCCTCAATTCTTTCCCCGGCTCCCTTAGGCCAAGAGCCATGACAAGCATGAAGGGCATGGTTAATACTGGGGGTGGGGAGGATGACCTGCTCAGCTTGCAGACCACTCCTAGGCTCTGCTCTCTGGGCAACACATAATAAATGTTCACAACATTGTTCATTATTAGTACAATACGTGAGAATACAAAAGGCTTCAAAATGAACCAGGACATCCCTTCTCCAGACAGTGGGTGTGTCAAACATTGTTATGACTTCATTCATTGGCTAAAAACCCTGAAAGGTGGCAGCAGGCTATTTTTGCTTACAAAACAAATGGGCAGAATAGCAGCTGTACATTTTGCCTAATATCTCCGGTTCTTCAAGGGCTAAGGACATACTTTTATTTATTTTTTAAAATGAATGCTGGGAATCTGGGGAATCATGGCTCTATCTGCCCCCCCCCCCCCGGTCCTCCATGTGGAAGCCCAAGAATGAGGCAGACCAATGGTGCCATAAAAACCTCATCTGGAAGCACTGTGAGTAAGTGAAATGGGGCTTACTCCCAAGAAAGCGTGCATAGGATTGCAGATTTCATTTCTCATCTACCTGCTTAAAAGCTGGAGAGCAGGTAAACTACCAAGAAGCTGGGATTTGTTGGAAAGGAACATGAGAATTCAAACACAAATCTGAAGCAGAGAAAATAAAACAGCAAGACAAATGGAAAAGCAGAACAAGCTCTACTTTGGGCAGATAAAAAGAATGTTCTCATAGTGAACCATGATAAAGTTTGTATTATCATTTCTGGAAAATAGTTTTAAAATGACTTTTTCAATGAAGATTCTTGAAGCCACAGTATAGAATTCACGAAATATCTTAATCTTCCAGCTCATTTTTTTTTTAGTGGAAAGGGAAATAATTTCAAAACGCATTTCTGCCCTTTTGGTTCCAATGAAATTTTAAAAAGCAGTGTATAAAATTCCTTCTATTAGTGCAATTGAAGAAAACTTCCCTACAAGCAAGACCCTTCCCACCTTCACTAGAGGGACATTTAATTTTGATATTGAGCAATTAACACTTCTGCGTGGGGAAAAGTTATTCAGTATTGAATTATACTTCTGTTTTCTTTTATATTTTCTTGCATGATTTCATGCCCTGTCTGTGCAGAGTAAAACTGTTCAGTGGTGTTACAGATTTTTATTTTTTTTTAAGTCTTCCATCAAAATGCATTGGGGGTCAGGATAATCTCATAATGGTTCCTGCTTCTCTTAATAATCTGCTGCAGTGTCACAAGATACACCCATCATATTTCTGCTAAGAAGTATTATGCACTGCTATGCCTTCTATTGATGCATATCCGACATGGCCATGTTATTCCATATTCTGTCCATTCCAAAGAAAGGCTAAAGGAGACAGAGGGTACAGATCTAGTTAGGTACAGCCTCTGACACTTTCACTATCAATTGTCTTTTGCTAGTGCTGATCATCACCTCAATTATCTGGTGTCCAGCCTACCTGATAGGTTTTTGCAAACTATAACTCTTCTGTCGATGAGCATGGAATAATGACAGCTTGGAGCAAATGTATAGAATACAAAAGAGATAAAGCAAGGAATAATGTGTGTGTGTGTGTGTGTGTGTGTTTAAATCAATCAGGAGTTAATCGAATATTTTTCATGTTTTCTTATAACACCAGCATACAGTACAAACAGCAAGATAAATAAGACTCTAGTCTGTCTTCATTCTATGGCTTGCTTTTTTGTTAATTGTTCATGCTACTTTTGCACACGCAAAAGCATGTTTCAGCATAGCATCTTAAATAAGTAAAGGGCAAAGTTGTGAAGTGTTGTCAAATACAACATGTTTATGTTTTTAAGTCATCTCTTCCCAAAGAATAAGATTTTGTAAAAATGCTGTTTAGCATTAGATTTGTCCCCCTTTCTAAATGTTCTCAGCACAATAATCATGAATCTATAGGGGCACCTGGGACACAGCAACTAGAACCATCCCATTTGTAAGGAGCAGTAAGTAGCATTTAGCTGTAAATATTTTAACTCAAATGATATTCTGCAACCAAAGGAGAAAATGGATTTTAGTACAGTATTCATTGGAATTTTGTCAATCTCAGGATCATAGGGTTAATTGACAAAGAATATGTTACCAACACAGTGATAGCTTTTAAATAAACTGGGATTGCATTTCCCATATCAACAGTATAGCTCTTAAATAATATTTTTATTCTGTGTAAATCCCATCTATTCATCTTTGTTGTATAACAAATGACCATAATTACGGGGCTTCATCGGGAGGAAGGTCATTGGTAATCTTGTAATTTCTCACTGGTGTAAAGAGAAAAAACAGAACTGTTTGTGATGAATGCATTCAACCTTTTGCATACTTGGCTACTTTGAACCATGTATTAAAACACAGTAAGAAATTAAGTTCTTCCCTGACACAGCATTTTTAATCTACAGCCATTGGTATATTATAGCACGGGCCTTTAGAATGCTTTTGTTCTCTCTCTCTCTCTCTCTCTCTCTCTCTCTCTCTCTCACACACACACACACACACACACACATGCAAGAAAACATTAAAGCAGTTATGCAAGCCCAAAGGAGCTTTAGACTTTTTATATTTATGAACAACAGGGCCTCCATGTCCCATGGCAAATGACATTTGAAATGTAAGGGAGTTTTTAAAAAGAGCTTGTGATATGACGTGGAGAAAAGACAATCAGCTGTTCTCGGGGGGGGGGGATCCACTGGACTAGAGCAATGTCTTTGAATTAGTGTAAGCAGCTCTTCAGATCCTGGCTTTTGTACTTATTTCCTTGATAAATGACAAAGACTCCCAGAGGCAAGCTATTGAATCTTTTGTTTAACCCCATCCTGAGCATGTTCAAACTCATTGACTGGGTTCAGACGACATGATAATCCACACTCAAGGGTTGAATATGGATTGAGTGTGGGTTGTCATTGAACCCTGAGTAGTTGAAATGAGGGTTATCGTGTTGTCTGAACCCAGCTGAGATAACAAACCATGGTGAAAAACCCACAGTTTACAGTCCAACAACAAACCATGGGTTCTCTTCATGGGTTGTTTGTGGTTAACAAGCCATGGCTTGTTAGGGCAGCTGGGTTCAGACAACATGATAACCCATGTTTCAACAACAACCCATGGTTCAACAACCCACACTCAACCCATACTCAACACTTGAGTGTGAGTTATCATGTTGTCTGAACCCTCCTGGGTGTTGCCTCCTGGGTGTTCTCTGCTGACCTCTATAACAACCACTCAGGATACCACTCCAAATTCTCAGGATTCAATATACACAAAGACTCTGTTGCATTTACCCATTATTCTTCCAGGCTTCACCTGGCATACTATCCATTCCTTGAGGACCACTCCTAAACTACCCCTCCCTGACAGACCAAATCCAGGACCAGAGCTTTTCTCTCTGCTTATGCTACCTTGCTACTTTGCTGTCCAAGACAGAACTTCATCCCTGGTGAACCCATTGCTGCATTTGGATAACATCCATTTAAGTGGCACTGTCTGTCCATGCTGGGAAGTCAGCCACCTGCCTGAGATACTCAAGGGACCTCCACACTGTGTGCATAGTCACAATATTGAGTTATGGACCTTTGTGTGTCACTCAGAGATCCAGGAAGGCCTGTGACACCAAATTATTTAGGGCAGTTAAAACAAAAAGGGATTGTGAAGAGCTCCAAAAGGATCCCAAAATGGGAGAACGGCCATCAAAATTGCAAATGCAATTGAATGTAAACAAGTATCAAGTGATGTAAATTGGCCCAAAAAATCCCAACTTCACATATACACTCATGGGATCTAAGCTATTGCTGACTGACCAAGAAAGAGACCTTGGGGTTTTGGTGGACAGCTCAATGAAAATGTCAACCCAGTGTGTGGCTGCAGTGAAAATGGCAAATTCCATGTTAGGCATAATTAGGAAAGGAATAAAAAATAAAACTGCCAATATCATACTGCCCTTTCATAAATCTATGGTGTGGCCACATTTGGAATACTGTGTACAGTTCTGGTCACTGCACCTAAAAAGGGATATTGTAGATTTGGAAAAATAATGCAGAAAAGGGCACTAAAAAATGATCAAAGGGCTGGAGCAACTCCCCTATGAGGAAAGGTTACAACAGCTGGGACTGTTTAGCTTAGAAAAAAGGTGAGGGAGGAGAGACGTGAAAGAGGTGTGCAAAATTATGCATGATATGGAGGAAGTGGATAGGGAGACTTTTCTCTTTCTTTCTTTCTTTCTTTCTTCTTTCTTAATACTAGAACTCAGGGTCATCTCATGAAGCTGGTTGGTGGGAGATTCAGGAGAGATAAGAGGAAGTAGTTCTTCACACAGTGCATAGTTAAGTTATGGAATTCGCTACTGCAAGATGTAGTAGTGACAGCCACCAATTTGGATGGCTTTAAAAGGGGATTAGACCAATTCATGGAGGATGAGGCTCTCCATGGCTAGCTACTAGTCCCGATGACTAGATGCTATGTTGAGTTTCAGAGGCAGTATGCCTCTGTGCACCGGTTGCTGGGGAACACGGGCGGGAGGGTGCTGTTGCACTCCTGTCCTGCTTGTGGGTTTCCTGTGGGCAGCTGGCTGGCCACTGTGTGAGCAGAATGCTGGACGAGATGGACCTTTGGACTGATCCAGCCTGGCTCTTTTGTTCTTAGCGAGAGTAAGTAGCATGAATGCTAAGGAATGTTGGCTTTAAGCTCAGTGGTTTACCCTTCCTATCTCCTTCCAGTTAAGAACCAAGGACATTTTGCTGAGGCTATTGGGCAGTGTAAGAAAGAAAAGAAAGAAAGAAAGAAAGAAAGAAAGAAAGAGTTTTACAGGGTCTTGAGCTCTAGCTCCTCTCCCGTAACTATTGTCCGCTTTGTTATTTGGGGGCGGGGCTAGTGAGGGACTCAGGGGAGAGGCTTTACTGCACTGCCCCCCCCTCCAATTCTACTTTTGCAACTGCATTCTGCACTGTGCAGGGCTCAGGGGTTCCTAATAAAGTTTAGCCTGCTGTCAGTCCCCCGTCATCACCTTTGTAACCTTGGTCCACACAGGACAGAAAAGTGCAGCGTACTCTGTTTCCACACAGTGATGGTTACCCCACTGTGAATTAGTGACTAGAAGCCTGTGGAAGCCAGATTAGCCATTGCTGTCTGCGAATTCCCAGGAGATGATGACCAACCAGGAAGTGAAACCCTTTGTTTACCCCTTCCTCTTATCAGGTCATTATACCCACCCTTACCGGTACTTTGTTTCCCTCTCTCTTTTTCCTTATATTGCTCTGAATCTGTCCATTCTGCCCCTGGCATGGCCAACCCTGTTCCACTGACACTCTAGATTTTCTTGTTACAGTCTCCCTCCAACGATTGCCTTGCCATTATCCTAGCACTCTCCCTGCTCCTTATTTTGCAAACCAAAACTCCCTGCCTCCGTCTTTTCTTGCTCCGTTGCTGCCACAAGGCAATAAGCTGCCAGTCCAGTTCTAAGGGTAGCGCACTAGCCAATCTTTTCTTTCTTTAAATATTTGTGGTAAAATAAAAACATGTGTTCTTAGACTGAAACCGGTTAGTGTTTTTGAATTAATTTCCCCACCACGTGTGCTCCATGCATCTGCAGAAGATTCTAATACTCCCTTGTTGTTTGAGTACGCATGCACAGACAGGGCTTTTTTTCTGGTGGAACTCACCGGAACTGAGTTCCAGCACCTTTTCTTCTATTAATTGCATTACAATTTAATCGCCATCTACTCCCGAGGAAATGTAATCCAAGAGTTCCAGTACCCTTTTCTCCAGAAAAAAAGCACTGTGCACAGATATGTGTTGACATACACGTATGATCAAGGACACGTGGTAACAATTGACAGTGCTGCTGTTCTTAACTTTTTCATGCAAACTTGTATTAATGTGAGCGTTGGTGACAACATATGACTAAAAGTGAAGGAAACACATTTCAGTATATATTCATTTTCTGAACACCTAATTAGTTGTAAAATTTACCAACAGATTTTCATTTGCTTTGGAGATTTGTTTCTACCCATGGCAAAAATGCAAGCTTTCTGGATGTTAGATTGATAGTGACATACACAGGAGGTGACATCAAATTAATCACAAACATCCTCTTTATTCTTTGGGGCACCCTGCTTTACAATAGTAGATATTAGTAAATGAAGCCCTACATCTCACACACTTCTAACATTCAATAAATGTACATAGGTGTGTCTCATTGCAGGATATAGTGAGGCTATTAGTTTTTACATGCAGGTCTGAACATGCTATATTCATGTGTAAGCAAGAGAAACAGTAGGATAAGCCATATCCTAAAACACATCAGAATAAGCCACTAATCCATGGAAACTCGTGGAATGGGCCAAACACTCCATAGTACAATTACTAATGCTGATGGAGTAGAAAGGTTTCTGGAAGGAGGGAGACCCTTCTAATGAAGCTTGGCTTTAATCCCATTATTTATAATAAAGTGTGATCAATTGATGTGGAGATTCTGAAGGTCTAGTTAAACTTCTGATTAGATTTCAGTTGTCTTTTAAGACCAGAGATACTATGAAAGGAACTTAATTTAGCAAGCTTTTGGTCAACTAATCCATGCTTCCTGGAACAAGTCTGAGTTTTGAAGGAGGGCAATTTGGTAGCTGTCTTAACATAAATCTAATGCAAGTCTGTTGCTGTCTTAGGGGAATGAGCCCCTCAGCATTCACCAAGACATGCTTCAAGGAGACTCTACTCTTAATCCAATTTACTCAGCTGAAGAAGTCCCACTGCTTCAGCTTGCCAACAAATTAAAATCCAGCTTCATAAAAACACCTTGAATTTGGAAGGTATTGGCTGGCCCGCTAGACTTGAAACTTCATTTATTCTGGCTAACTTCTCAATTATCTTCCCAGCAGTGGAGATGTGTAAAAGTGCAAAAATCAATAAGATTCTATTCCCTTTCTATTGGAAAGGGAAAAATTAATGAGATAGGACACTCTCTTAATCAGAAATAAATGTTTTAATTCAGATAATGACATAGTTTTCCCTTGCCGGAGGATGACAAATGCCGAGCTGCACCCCCAGCAGAAGCAGTTTCAATTTTATTGTAAATATAAAAGGTATTGATCGAGGAGATGTACAAACCCTATTGCTTACAAAAGCCATTCAGGGAGACTGGGAAAACTATTAAGCACTGGGTCAGAAATCAATAAACAAGACTGAAATGTAGCAGAGGTCGCCCCAGGCTTTGTGGCATCTTAGAAAGCCAAGTGGCAGAAATAGTGACAGAAACGTCTCTTGTGGAGCAATGTTAGGGATGAAGGGGTCAGCTGCTTAATCTCTTTGGAGCTTTGACAGGTACAAGGAATGAACGAATGTAGCATGTCTCGGTTGCCCTTTGATTTGAATACATGCTGATTCATCTGAGCGCTGACTGCAATTAGTAATTTTTTGTCTCAACCTGTAAAATATTACAAATATTTTTGGGTTGTGATGGGAGGTGATAGATGGGAAGGGAACACATATATGTGTACAGTTTGATTTTCACCGTTATCTTTCTTCTTCAAGATGGAAACCAAAATGAATCATCTGTAATGTACTAAATGTCAGATCTAAACCATCAAATTTGTTTTTGTTTCTTAAGGAGGTAGTATGAGCTTCAGGGGGGGGGGACTGTGTGAACCAATGAATGGCATGCTCAACTTGATTCTGACAAATCAGGATTATGATCAGTTGTAAACTCAAAAGGTCCAACATCATTCTTACAGCCCAACCCTTGTCTCCACAACAGTTCTGTGAAGTAGGCCACTATTATTCACATGGATAACTGAGGCTAAAGTCTGCAATCATATGCACACACTTACTGAGGAATATAGCCCTTTGAACTTAGTATGAATTTCTTCCAAATAAAGAAGTTCATAGGGATGTCCTTCTCAGTAAATATGTGTTACATTCTTAGCCTCAACTACCAATCTGTACAATGTGAATAATAGTGGCCTACCATACAGAATCGTTGTGGAGATAAACAAGAGATTGAATTGAAAGCACGCTCATTTATTTGGGTTCCCATTCCACCATATCTCAGAGGCTCATATATATTTTAAGTAATAATTAAATGTTACCATCAAATGCTAGACCAGAGAGAAACAACTTACACGGCTTCTAAAATGAATTCAGGCTTGGGCTAATTCACCCATACATGCTCATCACTCTATAAACACAACACCAAGGGATAACTTGTATGTGTGAAACCCCATCTATATCAGATACTATAGATAGAACTCTCATATCATATCATATCTCAAAAACAATCCTTTTCAGTGTAGACCGTTACACGTTCAACTGCAAGTCGTCAAGCGGTAAGTCCTTCAGTCATCAGATATCGAGTGATTGAACCTGCATGTGTAGTGTAAATTAACCCTCAGTTCCCAGTGAATCTCCAGGGATAGAAAGAGCTCCAAATAGACCATGTTCAAAATGTGTACATGGAAAGTATTGTTAATGGCACCAAAGTCATCTAGTCTGACCCCTTGCTCAATGCAGTATCTGCAATGCAAGATGCAACTACAGCATTCCTGACAGATGGTTGCCCATCCTCTGTTTATCTTAGAATGTGTAGAGAAAATAAAATCTTTCTTCTAAAACTACATGTACACAAAAACATTAGATCTACTTTCATTTACCAGCCACTTCCAAACACTGACAAGCCAATTACATTAATCCACAAGCATCCATATTCAACACACAAATGCTGGAAAACATAGATCCGGTCATTAAATATTTGGAGATCTTATTTGAAGGAACTCTCACAAATGAAAAGAGAAAGAGCAAATACTCGGAAAACTGTGCCAGAAGGTGGAGTCTGATCTGGTGTGTGTGCGTATATGTGTGTTGGTGAAAAAGACATTGATCTGAACGGTTTAAAACAGAGTATTGAAACTTTTAACAACATAATTCCAGCAGCAGAGGCAGAGCCAAAAATATATAGATAATGCTGCAACTCTGCCTTCTTTTCCTGAAAATGCGGCTTCCCCCTTGACATGGGTATGATTATAAGATTGGTTAGGGTCAGGTAACTCATCAGTAGGTGAAGTGTTCAGCTGCTGAGGATTTCCGTTTCATCTCACCTCAGATATTATGTCAGTTCCATGTCATTTCCATCACTGGGAATGATTTGAGGGCTCGCTGTGTCCCCTGTTATTGCGGTCACTTGACCTCAGATGTAACTTCTGTTTAATACCATCATTTTAACAAAGTCTAGGAGCAGTGCACACACATGGCCAGTGCCTGACCTCCAGCTGCCTGACACACGCCAATTGGCTGTGGTGTTAGGGGCCCCACACTGCCCCCTCCATTCCCAACAAATGAATGTTAAGGCCTCAATGAATGGATTCTCATTCGAAGTTATATTTTTTCATTGCCACAAGCATTCTTTAAAATTGAATCCCTCTGCTTTTTATACATTGTGTTCACCAGTAATAGTATTTTTCCGCCTCTCGCCTTTTAATCCAGGAATCTAGAAATGGCCTTTCTGGTCTTAAGGAACAATGTTCAGATCTCAAAGATATTTTGCTTCAGAAGAAAAATCTAAAACACTTTTGTTTTATGAAGGGCATTTCCCTGGGACAGTCAACATGTAATGTTTGTCTTGGATAAAGTACGTATGTATCCAAATTTGAAAAGTCAACCAGAGAGAGTTTTTAAGCAATGTAGAGTAGTTACTTCTTTTGATCTAAGTATGGTACAGAAGATAATTGCCCTGTTAGTATTGTTATACATGGACACAATCTCTTTATAGGATTTAAAACACACACACACACACACACACACACACACCAACCATGAGATATGAAATCTTCATTATTTTATTTATTTTGGTGATTTGTGCCTCACCACATACTTCCACTGAACCCTCATGTTTATGGTGCTGTGTTTTTGTGGCAAAATAAACACTCACAACATACTTCACATGTGGCAGCGTATATGTACTTTCCTACTCAAAGATTATTTCTATGTAAGAAAAATGTTATGTGTGAAATAGCCCTTAGGACAAGCTATTAGGAACCATCAGAGTATCAAATGCAAAATGGAAATGTACCTAAACATAGAAGTAGGTACAATGAATCATGACATGCACACCTTAGAGCAGATGCATCGGTCAAAATCTAATTTTGCCTCTTTTGAGGGTTGGTTCACAGATACATGTTAATCGCTTAAGTGTTGTGACATCAAGTGATGATTTGCCCGTGTAAGTGGGCAATAATCACAGGCATAACACCACAGATTTCATATTGCTTCACAGTGATCTGGTTCACATGTCACGGCAGCAATTCTTGGGTTGTTCATTCCAGGAATTGTGGTGATGAGCAGAGCATGTGAGCCATTTCCGATTTTGATTATTGTGATATCCGAATCTGGAAACTCTGGGTTGTTTATGGGTTAAACAACCTAGTGTTACCCCAACAACAAACCATGGGTGTTACTGGTTTGCAGATCGAAATCAGAAATGGCTCATGCACAGCTCTCATTCTCTGCTTATCACTGCAATTCCTGGGTTAAACAACCCAGGAATTGCCACTATGATGTGCAAACTGGGTCAGTCAGTGCCTCAAATGCAGTATTTCTCAATGGAGTCAGTTCATGCATTCAGGTGTCAGTCACCAAATATACAGTAATTGTGTACAGAGAAATCAAGTGAAGAACATGCATGTTTGAACTAGGCCTAACTAGGATGAGGATTAGTTATAGCCACTATCATAATTGGCAATTACTTATTTTTTCTAATAAAAGCAGCTGTCCAGTGTCCACTATAATGTCTTGTTCACCACACATGCACACACCCCAAATTAGACTTCACTTTCTGGCACATGTTCTCCTACTATTTGCTCTTTTTTCTTTTTTAGTTTGTGAGTTTCTTCAAATAGCATCTCCAAATGTTTAATGAACGGATCTATGTTTTTCAGCATTGATGTTCTGAACTTGACTGTTTATGGGTTAATGTGATGGGCTCATCAGTGTTTCAGAGTGACTGGTAAATGAAAGGCGATTCAGGGTTGTTGTTTTTCAGTTGAGCAAAGGCACCTTCCATGAATGGAGTCCTTCTGTCCACAGAAGGCAGAACCCTGGATGGGGTTTGGTATATCTTATTGGTTTTAATCTGATTTTAACAAGGCATTGAATACATGTTTTATACTTACTGCTCCCTCCCTCCTCCCAATAATTTTAGGAAAGGGGGACTGGCTAAAAATGTAATAAATAAATAAATAGTTTATAATTACAA
Source organism: Shinisaurus crocodilurus (assembly GCA_021292165.1). Classification (NCBI taxonomy): domain Eukaryota; kingdom Metazoa; phylum Chordata; class Lepidosauria; order Squamata; family Shinisauridae; genus Shinisaurus; species Shinisaurus crocodilurus. The sequence goes on along the minus strand of CM037877.1, from coordinate 180,256,197 downwards.
CAAATGTATATTAAATGAAAGTAGACAGAAAAGCGACGGCCTATTATACAACAAAGCGGGTCTATTTGCATGGTCATTGGGCACGCGGTAGCCATAGGGAAAGTGTATAAAAACTCCTGTACATTAAAGATCTTAGTCTGTAGTCAGCCACAAGTGTGCATCTGCCACATGCACAGGATTAAGCTTTTGGCATGCAACTGCAAGCATCATTTTGGGAGTGGGTATTTTGGCAGAGTTGAAAGATGTGTTGAACCCTGCAGACAACTGGCTTGCAGAGACTGGTTGATTTTCATTCAATCCATAAAAGTAGAATGTCTTGGCTTTTGTTAAATATCTGTAAGAAGTTGAATGTCCAAATTTGCCTATATAAAAGGCTGACCAACAGTATGCAATATGAAGCGTAAGATTTTAAATTGACATCGTGATTAAATGGATACTGTCCAGACAGGCTGCGTCCACAGTACAAAGGTTGATTCCCATGTATGGAGTTCTATGCAGATATATCAGAGAGAGGATATATAAGAATATAAGAAATATTCAAACCAACTTAACCCACCTTAGTTGGAAATATGTGCAGTAATTCCTTCTTCCACTTTAGGAAAAATAAAAGGCTTTGTGATATATTGCTAATTAGGAAAACTGAAACTATCTTTATGTATAGGATGTTGTAATTTGGCAAGAGCAATTCTGATTTGGTGAAAGAAGTCTCAAGGAACTTACAGAATGTCTGATCAGAGGAGGGAACACATCACCACAGGTAATCTCTGCAATAAGTAAATCATTCCAGGTGAGGTGTAAGGTGGAAACAGCTAGAGTTATGTAGAAGAGGGAATTTCAGCAGGCGTCACTTGCATTCCAATTCTTCCTAATACATTTTCTTCCATAATTGTGACACTTGTTCTTGTTTTCGTTTGTCAATACTATTCATATATTCTCATTATGTCAGGCTGACCCCAGTCTACTTGCAAGGATCTCTTTAATATACTCCCTGTAGTATGCACTTAGATAATTGAGGTCAGAGGCCTGTTTACTCAGGTGCAGTAAAGGAAGCAAGGCAGGGCTCTACTGCCTGAGCCAAGATTTGCTATAATAACGTAACATGGACAGGCCATGACTGGTCTGGGAGAGTGGATGAGTGGATCAGCAGCTGGCAAGGAAAGTTCTAGGCTGCCCAGGAAGTGTACATTCACACCAGAAATGTTTTCACTTTTTCACTTTTGTACTTCATGGCCATAAATTGTTGTCTGCCATAGATATTAACCTCAAATCACATACACAACACTGGGTGAGTTCACACGCCATGCTAAGCTACCCTGGCAATAAGCCATGGTGGGTTGGCTGTCCTGTGAACAACCAATGGTGCGCCTGATAGGTGATCAGACTCACCATGGGTTCTTAGCCTCCTCCCTCCCGCTCCTCCCCCCTTGGACCTCCCGTGGGTATCCCAGGGGACACCATGGGAAGACTAAGTTGTCTCCCCCTCCCCACTGTGATTGCAAGTCATTTCGTGCTAACTGCGACTTTTTTTCCCTTTAAACTTTTTTCCCCTTCAGATCGCGAAAGCTGGCTGTCAATTTTTATTGACAGCCAGGTGTTTATTTTTCCCTTTGGTTACATCTGACAGCTGTCAAAAGGCAAGCTGTCAAATGTAACCAAAGGTGAGAGTGATTTTAGCTTGCAAAAAGGGAGTGGCTCATTGTTCACCCCCTTCGTGGCAAGAACCTTGGGTATGGTTTTTGGGGGGACTCATGTGTCCCAAGGGTGCCCTAATCCTTGCACTTATTCCCAAGATTCTACCACCTCGGGAACATGTAAAAGTGCAAGCTACCCCATTTTACTGGAGGAGTTACCTTTGACAGCTGTCAATGGTAAATCTCCATTTTTCAAGTGGGATTTAGAAAGGGTTAAAAAAAATGGGGGGGCAGGAAAGTATACAGGTATATAGAGTCTATTTATCTGTATGGTTTCCTGCCCAATTTTTTTTGCGTTTCAGCACTTTTGGGGTGGCTGGCTGTGGCGGTCACCCGGGAGTCGCTTGGCATGAGCAGCAAGGGTTTTTTGCCACTCTTGCCAAGTGGCTCAGTAGCCAGTTCCCCATACCCACAATGGGGTTGGTCACTTGGGTTCAGATGACACAACAACCCATCATGGGTCCAACAACCCCTAGAACAACCCATGGGTTGTTGGGGTGGCTTGTTGCCCATGAACAAGCTGCCCTGGGGAAATTGGTTCAGGTTCGCATGTCATGACAACCCAGTTGATTCTACTGTGAGACTGCGATCCTACATTCCTTAATGTTTATGGCTGGCAGGGGCTAGGATCTAGTGGAGGTATCCCTATTCCCTTCACCCACAGGGAGAAGCACTGCCGGCCCGGCAGGGGGTTACACTGCAGTGGAGGCCCTACTGCACCCAAATAGGTAGAAAGCTACAGTCGATGGTTCTCCAGCTGGTGATAGCAAGTGGAGAGCTCCAAAATGGGGTGGATTGGACTTCCCCCCCCCCCAATAAAAGAGAATGTGCTCCATTCCCATGAGAGAGACTCAAGTCAGGAACTTCAGTTATGTCAGCCTGGAGCTATCATAGGAAAATTACCTCCTGTTGTGATGAATGTGAGAATAAATTTAACAACCCCACTCCACTGTGGAAAAATCAGACCCCATCCCATCTTCTGCCCTGGGCAGCACAAGTCATCAGGGTTGTGGATGAGGAGGCAGATCCTCTTCATTGCTTCCTTTGGTTCCACTTAGGATTGCTCTTGCCAGCTGCAATCCTATACCCACTTACTTGGGGAGTAAGTCTCGTTGAACTCAATGGGGCTCACTTTTGACCAAACATGCCCCAGGCTATGGAACTCCCACCCAAGAGTGGCTAGGTTTTCTCCCTCTTTGATGTCCTTCCGCCAGCAAGCAAAGACTGTTTTATCAGTGGATCTGTAAATTCACTGTAATCTAAAAGACCTTCATCTGGGACCAGAAACAACACAGAGAAGGTGCCAGATGAACTTCCTCTATGGGGAGGGCTCGATATTGTTATGCCTGCCCCACTTCCCTGTATGTTTACCTGGGCTTGGATTTACTTTGGAAGGGAAATAACTAGAGACTTACATCATTTTTGTAATATTTTAGTTTGTTCACGAATATACAAGTTGAGCATAGGTGGAGCCAGGCAGCATAATTCTTCACAGCTCCCACATCAGATATCCAGAGAGATGCACCATTTTATCCCCATATGCGTTTAGCTTAGAGCTGCCAGCTCTCTCTTAGGCTAGGTTTCCATGATCGGGGAAAGAAAATAAGTCACCGTAGCTCATTTTCCCACCCTGTGCATGCCAGTCGCACACCGCTGAATTACCGTAATTACCCTCAATGGGCACGGTTTGTCATGTTGTCCAAACCCAGTGAGGGTGGGAGGTGGGTGGGTTTACAAACCACCCCGGAACTCATGGCATGTTCTAGCATTGTGGGGTGGTTTGTAAACCACACCTGCCCTCCACCCTCTCCGGGTTCAGACAACATGACAAACCGTGCCCAGTGATGGTAATTATGGTAATTTGGCAGTACATTCAGGGCGGGAAAATAAGCTACAGTTGCTTTTTTTCCTTCCCGATCGTGTGAACCCTCCCTAGTCTCTTTCTGAGGGCTCAACTACACACTTTGTTAAATATGTAACTTTCAGCTAATCTTTTTTTAAAACTTTAGTGTAAGTATGAGGGACTCCAATCTGGATCGGGGGGCCTGTGCACAGGTGATGGTGGGTAAACCTTCCCCCCCCCCAGCCATATCCCCCCACACACACACAGACAGCAGTTCAAGAAAGGTGGAAAATTCCATTGTTCCCAATCCGGATTGGGGCCCCATGTGATTACACTAAAGTAATTGTGTTATCATGGAGACCTATTTCCATGTAATGTTTTGCCGGCATGCTGGCTGACAGCATTAGATCATAAAGTCCCCCATGCCCTGACTGAGCCAGTTTTAAACTTCGCTTGAGAGGATAACTGAAACCTTTCTGATTTCTAAGAGTTTGGTTGAGATCAACATATAATCTATAATTTGTTGCTTCTTTGAAAGAGCCAAACAATGTTTTGTATCTCTATGTAGTTGTTTTCTTCCTTCACAAATTCCAGCCAAGGTACGTTAACTTCCCTAAAGTAAGTATTATTTATTTCCCGTTATATCAGCCGCTTTTCTTAAACTGTTGTGAGCAAAGATTATGTCTAATCTTGAACGATCTGAAGCACTAGGCAAATTGCTATCATAGCTTGGCCTACACAGTGCTTAACACTTCATCATCTATTTCCACTGAAATAAACCACCTCTGGAGAGAAAATTCCTAACAGCTCTCACAATCATACTTGAGTTATAAACCCAACATTATGAGACCACTCAGCTTTAGAACAGGTTCCAATGTGTATAACCAAGTAAGCCAAAATGGAATCATTCTAGAACAAGGGTAAATAATATAATATTGAAAGGACCTTCCCTTGCAGCTCACCCTACCAGCCAGTGCCCACATAGTGGGTTCAGTGATATCTCAGGTAGTCATCGTCGATATTACATGGGAATTGCTACTAACTCTGAAACTTTTAAAATCAGGTTGTATCACACATCTCATTTTCAGCATGATTGTGGGAGAGAAGTCAAACACCTCCTAAGCTTAATTTTGTGCTATTCAGTGAAAGTGTGAAGGCTGCCAGGTCATCCCGGTGGCTGTAAAGATCCAGATAAAATGCCACATATTCATAGCTTGATGTATTTCTGGTACATGAAGGTCAAATTACATATTACACAGAATTCTGTGTTTTCCCCTTCCACTTTTTTTTTTTTTTTTTTTAAAAAAAAAAAATCAACATTAGCCTGCAAATGTTATGCAAATCTGTGTGCTCTTTTTCTACAGTTTTTGGTGACGCGTGTCCTCTTTTTTTGTTGATCCATAAGTGGTCGCCCTACATCACTCTGGGGTATATGGGAAATTAAAACGGACCTTCCCCCCCTGCCCCCTGATAACACTGCTGCTGCCCACCACTGTTGCCAGGTAAGCCCAGGAAAGGGAACCCATCACAGGACACTTTCATAGATTCATAGATCATAGAGTTGGAAGGAGCCTACGAGGCTATCGAGTCCAACCCCCTGTTCAATGCAGGAAACTAGAGGAGGGGTCTCCCATCCAAGTAACAACCAGGCCTGACCCTGCTTAGCTTTCCACACTCAGACAAGCTGAGCCAGCGTAAGCCACAGGCCTGGTATTGTCAGGGCCCCTCCAACCTGGAGCCAGCCCTGGAGACATGTGCCACTACAAGAGGATACAGCTGTGCAAGAGGATATCTAGGCATCACTTTATCAAAGGCTGAGGCCAGCCTGTTTCAGCACAGTTTAAAACAGAGCATCCATGAAGGTTAGTTGGACAGTTCTAGAATCAAATCACTCTAAGAGGCTCTGGATACAGGCCAGCCAAAGTGGAGTCTACCACCCAAATATGGGAGAACAAATCTTACCGAGGGTGGTAATGAGACTAGATGGCATTGTCTTAACAATCATAACACCTAAATCTAGGCAAGCTGCAAAACTTCAGATTCACTTCTGTGTCCTGCCTCTTGAGCTGGGCTAGTTATCCCCATCATGGTCATGGAGGATGGCCAAACTGGACCTGAAAAGTCAGCTTCACTATGCATGATGCCAGGGGAGGCTGCTGGTGTGACTCCTATTTCGGTGGGGCTCCTTTCCCATTGCAGGTCTTGCAGGCTTTATTTGGAGCTTCATGGTTGCTATCCATGGTGCTGAACTCCATCCCCAAAATAGGTTCACCGCCATGGAGCACCATGGACAGCTCCTATGAAGCTCCAAATAAAAGCTGAAAAACCTGCAATAGAAAAGGAGCCCCACCCAAGTAGGAGTCACCAGCCTCCCCCATTATCCAAGATAGTGAATCAAAATGTCCTCAACAAACTTTTTTCATCCAAGTCACCTGGTTTGAGAAGAAGCCTGGTGGGAAGGCACAACACAAATTTGGTCCTGGATGGGAATGAGTACACACCTCATGATGACTTGCTTGTGTGAAACAGTCACCTCAGATCAAGCATCACAGACAGAGCTTTCATTGCCTCATCACCTCACACACAACTCTTTCTTCGGAAAGAGTTCACACATTCTGAAGAGGGTCATCAAGTGATGAGGCACAGATTAGTGTAGAAGCAGTTAGCCCTTGCCAAGGTATCCTTACAGCTCACCCCTGCTCTACTACTGCCTGCCACTGCAGTCCCCATCCTAGGCTGATACTGTGGTAAGCTATGAAATCATCTTAGCTAGCACTGAACCACAGAGCTGTTCATAGCAAACTCACTAACTTCCCATTTTCACCACCTTTCTTGGGCTGCTGCTCCACTTGATTCCCACCTCCTTTCTTCAGGTCGTACTGTTATTAACAATCTGTCCTCCTGTGTGTATAGTTATCCAGAAGGCCTACATAAGCTTGGCACCCCAAGAGTATAGCATAGGACAAAATGGTTAAGGAAAAGTGCCATCTTCTCCAACCAGGAAGGTGCTGTTGCACTCATGTCCTGCTTGTGGGATCCTGTGGGCAGCTGGTTGCCCACTGTGTGAACAAAATGCTGGACTAGATGGACCCTTGGTCTGATCCAGCATGGCTCTTCTTATGTTCTTCTGTTCTTAACCATCTATCGCTCACATGAAACATACACAGGGAAATCCCTAACCATTCCAAAACATCTCCCTAGCACAGTGTTCTTCACTGCAAGGCCCAAGGGCCATGGAGAATGGCAGCTCCCAATCACCTCAAGCATGCCTATCTAACTTTCTCTCTCTCTCTCTCTCTCTCTCTCTCTCTCTCTCATTTTCTCTCTGCAGTAGCTGCTGATTCTCAGTGGGGGCTCACTAGCTTTGGCTTGTTGTTTGCTATAGCGGAGGGCTGGCTGCTGTGAACTGAGCTATTGGAGGACACTTTGGAGCTTGTCAGCTGTAAGATGGGAGAGGAACCAATTAGCTATGGGGGGTGGGGAGGAGCCCAAGAGGCAAAGGGCAATGTGATTGGCTAGATGCAGTGGCGCACATCTCTGGAATTTCTTTGCCTGGTTTTCCATAGCTCTAATTGGTTAAACTTCAGGAAGTGAGTGCAAAACCTAGCCTTTGATTATGTTTTGTGCCTCAATGTTGTTTAAATCGTTGTATTTTAATCTCTTTTATTGTTTGCTTTATTCTTTAAGCATTAGGCTCATTTATAACAACAGTAACCAGAGCGGCAATATCAATTATTACAGATGTATTAAAATTCAGATTAGAATTAAACTATCTCCTTTGTAAAGCAAATCTGGCAACCCATTTGAATATATTGTTAGGGTATATGTGGGTCATCTCATTTATACTCTGAGAGGAAGCCATTTAATCTAATTCATTTTGTAAAAAAATAATAATCATGGAAAAGATCTTAAGAATTCAGTACATTTATAATACCAAGCACCTTTCTCTCACTTCTGAAGCATTTCAAATATATAATTGTGGAGGAAGGGGGGGCTGGCTGCAAAGGCTCGTTTCTCCACAATAATGTTTATATCTGCTTATACATATATAAATGCTATATTCCACTTACTGAAAATATCTTTGAATCGTAATGTTTACCATGGCAAGTATCCCACACTATGGATTCAGTGGGACAAAGAATAAGTTGCAATAAGATGTCATACCTGAACAAGCATTGTTTTCTGTGGAGAAATAAAATGGCAACCTCTTTCTTCTGCAATAAAATTTCAGCTCTTAATATGTCAAATTCTATAGGTGAGCTATCTGGATTCTCATACGCTCTGGACACACATCTCGGAAGTGGTGTAAATAATAAGGTAAAATAAAATAAAATTGTAGGCATCCATTTGCATTCAGAGCACGGCCTTGTAACACGTGCAAGCAGCATTTCTTCTGCATGCGGATCTGGTTTGGCATCCTTTTTTAAAATATGGATGATATCTAAAACCAGTGAGGCTGCTCACCTGAAAAATTATTATTCATCAGAGCAAAGGCTGCAAAATTGAAATTTTTGTATTTATGCAACTGTATATTCTCCCCTGGCCTGGATTTGCAACCTCTGACTTATTTGTCACATTTTCTTATTCTTTGGTATAGTTGAATATTTCTGTGGTACAGCTGTGGTATGAACCTAATCTCTTCACATTCAGTATTTTCCTTTTAAGGAAAGTTCCACCTGCCCATATTTTCTGGTCACTGCCCCTGGTAAATAACTGTAGAAATAGTTCCACTTTATTCTGTATGGATCAGCCCTCATCTGGATTTCTCTGTCCAGTTCTGGGTGCCACACTTTAAGAAAGATGAAGACAAATCAGAACAAAGTCGGAGGAAGGCAACAAAGGTGGTCAATGATATGGAAAACAAGTCCTATGAGGAATGGATGAAGGAAATGGGCACATTTAGTCTGGAGGAAAAAAAATGGAGAGGGAATATGATAGCATTCTTTTCTGAAGGGCTAACAGAGAGAAGAGGTCAGAGTTGTTCTCTGCTGCCTCAGCGGGCAGGAGTAGTTCTAATTACCCTAAGGGTGCAATCCTATGCATGTTTAGACAGAAAAAAGGCCTACAATTCCCAGCATGCCCCAGCCATATTATTGCACCCTAAATTACAAGAGAGTAGATTTTGGTTGGACGTTAGGAGAAACATCTTGACACCATGGATATTTCAACAATGGACAAAATGAAAGAGAAAGAAGTCACAGGTGCCAGTTAAAACGTTTTATTGCCCAACGTGTTTCGGTTTACACCTTTGTGGGGGGCCAAAAGTTTTTCCAAATACACTAAAAAAAAAATTAGTCAACTATCTCGTGAGCCAATGGGCAGCACAATTCTATGGCCCCTAGACAGTTCCAGCTGTGATGTGAGAAAATGGCTCCAGCCTCCCACCCCATGCTCGGAAAGCCCTCCTCCCCCTCACAGCTCATGTGGAAAGAATTACATTGGCTGCTTGCCTTTTGTGACCTCAGAGAAGGGGTTTAGGGGGCATTCCAGGGGGCAGGGAGGGGAGGAGACCAGCGCTGCCAAGATACGAGGTGGTGCCTCAGCCTCCTTCCCTCCTGCTCTGAAGCATAGCCATTAGACAGCTGAAACTGGCCGTCTAGCTGCTTTGCAGGGCGGGAGCAGGGCGAAGGAGACCTTCAGCTCCGTGCTCCTCCCGTCCTACATAGGATGCCCATAATCCGAGTTCAGAGAGTTCTGGATATCCCCATAGGATTGTACCCTGACTGTTTTATTAAAGTTCCTTACATTTTCCAGAACCACTTTGAAGCTTGCCTTTCTTCTTTTCTTTTCTGCTCTGTTATATTTGGCACGGCCCTCTATTTTTCTTTCTTTCTTTCTTTTGGGAAGCCCTTGTTAAAAGCTGCATTCGTGTGAATTGTTAGTTATTTTTCCATTTCTCCCCAGCTCAAAGAACAAACATCCCCCCCCCCCCGTCACTCATTCCAGATATAACAGGCTCCCTTTTTTCACTTACGTTCTGTATCAAAATCGTCAAGGTACTTCCACAACAAGTACCATACACAGAAAGCTAAAATTTGGAGCACACATAGTCCAGGACACCTGATTACTAGAAAAGCCTGAAATGAGACATTTTCACTCCCACTCACCTGCTCCCTCTCAATTCAAGACAAAGACTTTTCTTAGCCCCGGCTTACACACTCAGTGAATTGTGTGTGCACATGCAGGCCCGTAGCCAGCCAAAACATTCAGGGGTGGGTAGGGTTTGCCAAAAAAGGGGGGCAGTTCATCTGGTTTGCAGGCCTTTTAAAGACAAAATTGTGAACTGTTTTTTAATTATTTATTTGTAAAAAAAATTTTAGGGGGGCAGAGAAAACTGGGGGGGGGAGGAAGGCCTCCCCCTAGCCCACCCCTGCCTACACACCTGTGCACGTGTGCAATAGCATGGTGGAAAGTGCAGAGCCAACCCTACCATTAGGCCGCGTGAGGCAGATGCTGACGGGTGGCGAGTGGACACAGCTGTGTGTGCCATGCAGCCTGCCCTGCACCCTCTTAGCTAGCCTGCTGCCCATGGGTGCAGTAGGGGAAGCTGTCCCATTGGCATGGTTGAAGTAAGATTCAACTACTAGCCTACTTGGCTTTTGTACATGGCATGTGGGGATGCTCCAGCTTGTCCTTCACCTCAGAGAGCAAAATGTCTCGGGCCCACCCTGGGAGGAAGAGCCGTGTGAGTTGCTTCTCACCATGCTGCCAGCTTCCTAATATGAATTAGGCCCCGTGAACAAGTGCCTGATCACGCAGAGAGGCCTTACTTTTTTTGAGGGGGAAGCAACATACAAACCAGACCTCCCTGTGATTAGTAGTTCATGAGGAGAAGCTGGTTCACACTGGAGGCTACTGCGACGACACGGCCCTTTACACTTTAGGACCAGGCGCATAAACCCTTCTCAGGCCAAGCATCAACACTTGGAAACCTGAGGGGAGGGTCAAATGAAACCTTTCCCCTACTAATAAGGGAAAAGATTAATACTGGTTAAGGATCTAGCTTAAATTTATGATACTGAGGGTACAAAGGTGTGTGTGTAGATTTAAAAGTAATGCAGGTTAATAACGCCAAGCTGACACGTAGGATTTGGGTAGCAAACAAAATAAAAATAAGTTTATTTTAATTCTCAAAATCTTAGTTCCAGAAAATAACTTAAAACCTGCCTACCCCAAACACTTTATAATTAACCTGTCCCTACAATTCTAAATACTTTCACTCCTCATACAATCACTAATTCCTCTTAAAACTCCTGACAAGACACGAATAATCCAACTAACCTAACTCTCTAACACTCCCAACACACTACAACCAACACTCTACTTCTTAACTCGACTAACTCTGACCTCACTCAAACACTCCTTATATACTCCTCCCCCCACCCTTTCCAAGACATCACAAACCACACCCACTCGGTTCAGCATTCTAGACACACTAAACATACTAATGCAGACATACACCAGGGAACTGAATTGTGGGGTTACGCCACAGCTACCTTTATGCTCCTCTACCATGCTATCTATCACAGTGCCCTCAGCTAAATTCATGAACTGGGCGTCTGGGACATGCCCAAAGCACTCTCAGATTGTGAGAGGGGGCTTCCCACTGGTAGGCAGGAACTTTACTTGCAAAGTTAAACTTTTCCTTACTACATTATATAGGTATTTATATGCCTATATGCCTTAGGGAGGGGGCACAGCTCAGTGGTCAGCACCTGCTTTGCATGCAAAAGGTCCCAGGTTCAATCCCCGGCATCTCCAGGAAGGGCTGGAAAAATTCCTGCCTGAAACCCTGGAACGCTGCTGCCAGCCAGTGTCAACAGTACTGGGCCAGATGGACCTTTTACTGACGCAGTATGAGGCAGCTTCCTATGTTCCTATTTAGCTATGCAGCTAAAGGACCAGAATACATACATATATATTCACCTGTTCCAAATACTCCCACTTTTGAGCACCTTAGACTACAACTCCCATCATTCCTCACTATTGGCCATGCTAGCTGGGGCTGATGGGAACTGGACTCCAGCAACAACTGGAGGGCCACAGGTTCCTCACCCCTGCCTTAGACTATAAGCACACACACACATGCTTATCAATAGATTAATCAACTAAAGCTTTAGTTGATGAATGGATATAGATAGAGCCAATTTTAATTGCCAAGTCTATGGTAAAGACTGAAACCAACCACTGATAATGTGCATCTTTAAGGCATCATTTGTCCATGGGATCAG